>JAJIYU010000353.1:0-54314 GCA_030144865.1 Tinospora cordifolia
AAAGAAAAGAAAATGATAATTTTATCAGTTATGTATTTGATGCTACTATATAAACAAATGAAAACAATTTCAATTGATTATGGTATAACATTTTTTTTGCCATTATTCCAAAAAGTTTTCTCTAACAAGTGCATTTAATCTTGCCTAAATAATAAAAAATTAAGAAAAATCCAGTGCGTTCAATCAAACTTGCTAAGAATCGAGCTCTGGAAAACAAAAGCATGTTAGCAAGATCATCTTTCTTTGATTGATGAAACTGTGAGCGATTGAACAAGAAGAAGAAGACGAAGAATTGAGAGATGAGCTCGACGCAGGGCTCGCACTCGCTGGCTTTCAGAGTGATGAGGCTGTGCAGGCCTTCATTCCAAGTTGAATCTCCTCTAAATCTCGATCCTGTCGATCTCTTTACCGGAGAAGACATATTCGACGATTCCGAAGCCGCGTCGCAGCTTCCACGTCTCCTCGAACACCACCAAAACAAGTCCAATGAATTGGATCTCTCCTATCGCCATCGATTCGAGCTCAATAACCCTTGCGATGCAATGGGGCTGTCTGGCCTTCTTGTCCTCCCCCAAGCCTTCGGGTTAAGTTCTTTCTCAATCTCTCTGTTTCTCTGGTGCTGATTTTATTTTATTTTATTACTTTTTTTTTCTTTGGTTCTGTGTTTCTATGCTTTGATCGAGTTTTTGTTGTGGTGTACCGTTTGCATTCCAGAGCGATTTATTTGGGGGAGACGTTCTGCAGTTATATCAGCATCAACAACAGTTCTAGTTTTGAAGTGAGGGACGTCGTAATCAAGGTGATTCATCAGTTGAAGTACGACGGTTTTCATGTTTTTTAAAAAATAATTTGGAAAATATTCTTTATGATAAACAATAACTAAGCGTTTGTGCCTTTCATTTGCATTTTGTTCTGAGTTAAGTTTTGGAAAGAACGACAATTCAATCTTTGTTCTGAGTCCTTCTTCCCTCAGCCATTTTTAAAATATTCTTCAGTGCTCAACAATTGCAGTATATTTCAATATCTTCTTATGTGAGTTGTTTATAAGCTTTAATGTGCTTATTTGAAAGAGTGCATAAGCAAATGAATTTACTGTTGGGCAAAATGTCATCTTACTCTTATTTTGTCGTTTGAAAGCCTGACATTATGTTAGAAATTGTTTGTTTAAGAAATTTAATAATTTGGTCTGTACGATTCAACAGAATTTGGATGCCGTTTAAGAAAAGTGATTCACATGATGAAGCTATTAGCAAAATGTAAGCGAAATGAGGAACTTCTCTTTCGGATAATGTTTTTAAATATTTAATCCATTTTTGAATATGAAAGCCCAACTAAACTTGTGTTCAAATTGAATTTAGAAATGTATAAGTATTAGTTTAACTCCAATACCATCATTTACTAACTTGACTCTAAGTATGGGACCGAGATAATCTAGTTTCCTGAACTGAAATAACCACTAAATACTTGCAGGCTGAAATTCAGACAGAGAGGCAGCGAATACTGCTTTTAGATACTGCAAAGTCTCCTGTTGAGTCTATAAGATCAGGAGGGCGGTATGATTTCATTGTGGAACATGATGTGAAGGAGCTTGGGGCTCACACGTATGGTGAAAAGCTCGCTCCTTCTATTGGCATTACTTACTGAATCTTACTTGGCAATATTCAAAGCTCATTTTCCAATCTTTTCATGGAATAAATAGGTTGGTTTGCACTGCTTTGTATAATGATGGCGATGGTGAGAGAAAATATCTTCCACAGTTTTTCAAGTTTATTGTTGCTAACCCACTCTCAGTCAGAACAAAGGTGCCAACCCAAGTTCCTTGTTCTCTGTGTGATCTTACTGTTCTCCATATGGGGACTGAGTTTTGGGTTTTCAAGTAAGTAATGAAGTCATTTCCTTATGCAGGTTCGCACTGTCAAGGTAGGATCTTGTTGGTTAGGTTTGTAAGCTCCAATGTATCGTACTTTGTAATATATTGACTTATGTTTTTGATACCTGAAATTTGTAAAATATTTTATTGCTACTGCGTTTTCTTATTTTAATCCTTATGTATCCAAATATAGTTTTGAGCAAATAATGAGAACACTGGAATTCATTATTAGTTAATTGGATTTGATTGTTTGATATTTCTCTTTCAGTGTTAGATTAGTACTTATCTTAAAACAGACAGTAAATAACATAAGGTGAAGGTAGGGAAAAAGCTTATAGATTAAATAGATGTCTCTTCTACCTCTTACTCTTTTTCCAAGCTTGAGATCCACTTTGTTGTTTCTTAATCTTGTAACTGGAGAGAATTTTGATATTCAATTCAGCATCCAAGTAACTTTGACTGGTTATGGGCAGCTGTTTTGAGTAGCTACTTCAAATTACATCTCTCTTCCTGAAACTTTCTTCCTTCTAGTTCTTACATCGGCTGTTTCTTTGATTTTGTTGCATGAGTTAACAGGTGATGCCCTTGCTACATGCATCTTTAATGCTATGAACACATGCTGTGTTGCCATGTCTGTTAAATGATTTGTGCTAGCGATGGTTTTATTTCGTTTCATGCAGGAAAATACATTTTTAGAGGCCTGCATTGAAAATCATACCAAGACAAACCTTTTCATGGATCAAATTGAGTTTGAGCCTTCTCAAAATTGGAACGTGAAAGTACTGAAGGCTGATGAGCATCATTCAGAGAACAAATCTTGGAGTAGGTGGGTTTTTGATGTATGGTACTTAGAATAAATATCTGTGTTTTTTTTTTTTTTTTTTTTTTTTTTTTTTTCTTTTTACATATCAACAATATGACCTTGACTCTTCTTTTCCCTTCTTGTGCATTTCTTTTCTTTACCTCTAAATTACTGAATTCCATGATTATTGAAACCAATAGTCATTTTCTTTTGCTGTTGGTTAGAAATATTTCTGATCATCAATTCATTTGGACTGAGTTGACTGACAGCGAAATATTTAAGACTCCCATTCTCATAAGAGCTGGAGGAGGAATTCACAATTACCTATATCATTTGACTCTGTTGTCACCTGCATCTGCACAAATGAAAATTGATGGGAGTAATATCCTTGGAAAGCTTCAAATAACATGGCGTACTAATTTGGGTGAACCTGGCCGCCTGCAAACTCAACAAATCTTAGGCAGTGTAAGTGCTAATTTATTTGTCCTTTGGAATGTTATTGAATTTAATAAATTATATGAAATTGATATTTGTATGCTTCCATTTCTTAAAGTTCCTACGTTATTTAGGAACTCTTAGTATGCAAACATCTTCATTGCACTTGAATTTTAACATTTGAAGTTATAAATTTTCTTCTAAAATGAAGGTTTTTTTGGAAATATAGAAAAAAAATAGTAGAAATGAGTAAAAAAGGTAAAATAAGAAACTGTAGAGATTAGAAAATTTTTTCTGATTGTTATTTTTTCATGGGGTATTATTTGATTGTATTTTAATGAGCATAGAGAGTAAATGGATGGAAATTTGCAAAGAATGGGAAGAGAACAATAACATCAAGTTAGAAAAAATTACACAAAAGTTGCATTTTTTGAAATATTTTTCTTCGAGAAAAAGGTTTGTAGTTGAACGCCAAAAGAATTATCTTCTTCAGAAAATTTGTTATTCAACAGTATAGATTGGTTTAAAAGAAAGCTTCGGAGGGATGTGAGACAGTATATTGAGTTTTGACTTAGTCGGAATAGTTTCTTCAAGTTCATTCCTGTGTGAAGGGTAAAATAGAAAGAGAAAGGGACTTTATTGCTTGATTGTTCTCAGATCCACTGAAGCAAGGCCATTCAAGCATCTATAGCATATAGCATTAGGCCTTGAGAGAACATTTGTCCAAATCATCATTTTGTCCTATCAATTGGTTAAGTTGTGCTGCAGACATTTGATGGAGTATGTTATTGTGTTTAGGTGAGAATTGAAAGTAAGTATATAGAATGACACAAGGATTTTAATCTTAATAACCAATTGTGTCATCTATGTATGATATAAATTTTAGTTTACATACCATTTCTGATGTGTAAAAGTTCAGTGTTAATTGAGTTTAATTGCTTGCAATGGCATGGATAGACACAACCCAGCTTTAAACGAATAAGGATGGCTTAGATTTTATTTTTATTTTTTAAAATTTCTTTATGTGTATCTGTGTGTGTATGTTAATGCCTGTTGGGCAGTCATTGAAAAAAGAAAAAAAGCAAAAAAAAATTAAAAATTCTATTGGGTGGACCATGAACTTAATGTCATGCAATAAAGAAACAATATGTTAATAAAGTATAACAATATACAAAATATTAATATAGGAGTAAACTTGATTGGAAATAGAATGAGAATTAATTACAAGTTTGGGCACATGCAGAAAAGACAATTGGATGCTCTAGTTTGGAAGAGTAACCTGTTTACAATTAAGTTTTAACTATAAACATGGTAGTCAACTTCAGGATTCGGGATCATAGGATCATAAGATTCCTAAATCTTGGTGCCATGATTAGATCCTATTCTACCCACTTTTCTCTTCTATTTCTTTCTCTCTTCACTGTTTTGTTTCTTTACTATTTTTAACCTTCCACTATGACACCAATATATGAAACTTGGTTATGTACTGTAACACCTTGCCTTTCAAGACCCATCAATATCAGGCAACTTTCATAAATTGCTCTTATTCAGTATAACAATGATATATTTTTTCAATTTCCAAAAATTCGGGTCCTCGAGGGGTGGGAGTGACACTAATATACTCTATCAACAATCTGTGCCATGGATCTTAACAAGTAATGAAATAGTCATTGTCATTCTTAAGGCATCTAAATTTTTAATCATTATGATTAAGAATATCCAAGGCATTCAGATAATTATTGTATCGGTGAAAATAAATAAATTTGCTTAATTATATCTTAAACATTTCAAATACACAAAAATTTACTCAAATGCTATCTCATTAAAGCCATCCTTGATATCTAACATTCAACTGTTCAAAAATAAAAATAATTGACTCTAAAATAAAGTTATAAATTAAATGAGACTTCATGGTCTGGTGTATGGGAGGCGACTTCAACATGGTTCGAGCCCCGTCGGAAAAGAAGCAGAGCAATTATACAAAGGGCATAACGAGGAAATTTGACGATTGGATTCACGATATGCAGCTATTTGAGCCAGAGTTGAAGAATATGGACTTCACTTGGAGTAATGGAAGAAGGAATCCAACTATGTCTAAACTTGATAGATTTCTTTACAGTAAGGATTGGAGTGATTAGTATAAACACCAGAGAACATGGGGCTTAAGAAGGACTACGTCTGACCACTGGCCAATCATGTTGGACACGGAGGAGCCCAAATGGGGGCCAACGCTATTCAGGTTTGAGAATGAGTGGCTTAAACACCCTCAAGTAAAGGAAATGACACAGAGGGAATGGCAGAATGACACGAGCCAGGAATGGGCAGGATATAAGATTATGAGCAAACTCCAGAACTTAAAAAACACTCTAAAACAATGGAGGAAGGAACAGGTGATGGAAGAGGAAATCAGAAAAAGCGAGCTATTGCAGGAATTAGACAGACTGGATAGAAGAATTGCAGGAGAGGAATAGATGAACCAATGGGATCAAAGGAGAAAGGTGATTGGGGAAATCCAGGCTATAGAATGCAAAGAAGAGAGAAGATCCCATCAGAGGATAAAGACAAAATGGGCTAAAGAAGGTGAAGTGAACACAAAATTCTTCCATGAAATTCTCTCGATTAGGAAGACAAGAGCAAGCATCACAAAGCTGGAAGATAGAGGGGGAAATATGGTCGAAGGGATAGAGGAAATCCAAAAGGTGGTCACAGAGCATTTTTCAGAACTATTCTCAGACAGACAACAGGGAAATTGGGGAGTAGAAGGTCTCGAGTGGCAACAGATATCGGAAGAAGACAAACAGTGGTGAGAACGAGATTTCAACGAAGAAGAAGTGAAGGAGGCAATTTTTCAGAGCGACGGGAACAAGGCCCCAAGTCCAGACGGATTCACTATGGCTTTCTTCCAACAAGAATGGAGTACAGTGAAATAGGACATTATGGATTGTATGACAGAATTCCACAGGGACGCAGTGGTGAATAGGAAAGTGAATGAGACATACATTTGTCTCATCCCAAAAAAGAACAAGGCTATGAAAATGGAGGAGTTTAGACCAATAAGCTTGATCACAAGCCTGTACAAGATCATAGCCAAAACTCTATCTAATCGGCTTAGAGTAATCCTTGCTCATACAATCAGTGATTACCAGATGGCGTTTGTGAGGATAGACAGATTTTGGATGCTGTGATGGTGGCAAACGAAGTAGTGGAAGAATGCAGGATAAAGAATTAAGCAAGGTGTGGTCTTGAAAGTTGACTTCGCCAAAGCTTATGACTCAATAAAATGGAACTTTCTAGACGTTGTTTTACAGAAGAAAGGATTTGGAGAACGATGGAGGAGATGGATGCAGGCGTGTGTTAAAACAACCAACTATTCCATATTCACCAATGGACGTCCTAGAGGCAAAATTAATGGGCATCGAGGGCTCAGACAGGGGGATCCACTATCCCCATTTTTATACACCTTAGTAGTAGATACTATCACTTGCATTCTGGGGCAAGCTAAGAAGGAAGGAAAATTGATAGGTCTGATAATAGGAAGAGACAAAATTAACCTAACCCACCTGTTATTTGCAGATGACTGTCTCCTGTTTAAGAGAGACAACAAAGAGGAAATTGAAACAATCAAGGAGAGTCTGAATGCTTTTTGTTTTCTAACGGGCTTGAAAGTCAATGAAAATAAAAGCCATATGCTGGGAATTAACATTGAAGAGGAGAGAATCAAGAAAATAGCTGAAGAGTTGGAGGTGAACACAGGAGAATGGCCAATAAAGTATTTGGGAATGCCGCTTGGGGTTAACCCCTATAGGACAGATTTTTGGGAGCTAGTCTTACAAATTAACAAAAGAAGAACGACAGGATGGAAGAAGAACTACCTGTCAAGAGGAGGCAGATTACTACTTATTAATTCAGTCTTAGAAGCCCTACCAACATACTACTTGTCGCTATTCAAGCTGCCAGCTAAGATAGTAGGTTTGATAGAGAGACACTTGAGGAATTTTTTATGGAAGCAAGAAGACAAGGAAAAAAGCCAGAGCACGGTCAACTAGAAGCAAGTGTGTAAACCCAAGGAAAATGGGGTCTTGGCATTGAAGAACTAATGAGGAAAAATGTGGCCTTAAGAGGAAAATGGCTCTGGAGAATGATGGACAGACCAAATTCTCTTTGGGCGGAAATCATTCGCAGTATACATGGATCAAAAGCATATGGAAGGGAAGCAGGAATTAACAGGAAGTGCAGTTACAGAGCCCCGAGGAAGGACATTGTTAAGATTTACGACCAGCTAAAACCTTATAT
Organism: Tinospora cordifolia; assembly: GCA_030144865.1. NCBI lineage: Eukaryota > Viridiplantae > Streptophyta > Magnoliopsida > Ranunculales > Menispermaceae > Tinospora > Tinospora cordifolia. Next base: position 7,401 of record JAJIYU010000353.1, read on the forward strand.
AACCTGGAAAGTAGGTAAAGGAAATACAGTGGACTTTTGGGGAAGCATTTGGTGTGGAAAAGAGGAGCTGAAGAAGAAATTTCCCAATATTTATAATCTGTCTGCAGAAAAAGAAGGCCCAATCCAGGAATTTAGAACAGAAGATGATGAAGGAGTTCATTTATACAGAGAAGTGGGAGAAGATCACATGGAGGAGCTCAGTGGTATTCTAAATACTCTTTACAGTTTCAACCTTCAACACACGGAGGAGGAGGACCGCCCAATCTGGCAAGATGGCTCGAACAACCGATTCTCAGTAGGATCATTTATGAAGAATCTCACAGCAACGATCCTCAACCATCCGACAGTCCCAACTGATTTTATATGGAAGACCAAAGCCCCGTTAAAAGCTAGAATTTTAGCTTGGATTATAAGCCTTAACAAGTTGAAAACAACGGAGAATATCCAGAAAAGAATGCCTCATCATGCTCTTAACCCATCTGTCTACCTGTTATGCAGGAACAAGGAGGACAACACCAATCATATTCTGGGAACATGCAGGGTGACGAAGGAAATTTGGAGACTATGGAATCTGCAATGCCATTGTATAATTCTTCCGCAGGAAGGGGCGTGGTTCCAGATTCCTGCTAATGATGAAACAAGAAGAATTGGACAGTATTGGAAGATGATTCTCCTAGCAGTTTGGTATGCAGTCTGGGAGGAAGGAAATGGGAGACTCTTTTTGGAAAAGTACAATCCGGAACGCATAATATGGGAACATTGAAATGTTTTCTTTGCAACTTGGGTATCCTATACAAAGCTTGGGAAGGGATATAATTTTGGGGATTGGGCTTGTAATGGGGGATCAATTCTTTAGTCCTTGACAATGTAATTAGCCAGATATCTCATCCGACATTATGTAATAGTTTTTTTATTTTTAATAATAGTTTCCAGTTCCAAAAAAAAAATGAGACTTCATGGTCTTTACAATTAGATATTAATGATAATAAGATTCCTAATGAATTATCAATCAACCCCTAAACAAAATAAACAAAATAGTCCTACATGATGAATACTAAACTTTCCAGAGGGCTAGTATTGTTTTTTGTTTTTAAGGAAACAATCAATTTTATTAATTAACAGAGCTAAAGTTACACATTGTGAATTCAATTCCATCAAGCCCCCACACCAACAAAGACAAAAACCCTCCCACAACTACACCATATTTCTCCACCCTCTTAACCAATCCGTCATAGAGTTCGCGATAGAGGGCTATTACTAATCCAGGAGGACGCTAAGTACTGAGATTCTTCCCATTGAAAAACTAGGCGGTGAGCATTTATCTTCAAAAATTCGTGCATTTCTCTCCTTCCACAAGCAATAGAGCATGGACATGCTAGCCACCAACCAATGGCCACGCCATTTAGGATCAATTTCCTCCCATTAAGGACAAACGCTAAACTGGACTGGAGAAGTTGATCGTTAAACTCTGGAACTATAAGAAAATATTGCTGCTAGCGAACCCACACATAGCTAGAAAACGGGCATCTCCGAAAGAGATGGTCAATGGTCTCACCATTTTGTTTACAAAATGGACAACACGATGGGAATAAGTAGAACGAGGAAAGCACTTCTGAATTATCTTCCCTATATTAACCTTCTCGAGGAGCACTTCTCAGGCAAAGAACTTAACTTTGGAAGGGATGGCCGCCTTCCAAATCTTAGATAGCAACAGAGCTTGACTCAATCCTGGACTGTCAGATAGTAAAGAGAGAAATAATTTGGTAGAGAATTCCCCATTCGGATCGTTGAACCATACTATTTTGTTCTTCCTATCCTCCAACACGCATTCCCTCAAGAGTACAAAAAGAGCATCTTTTTCCTCAATACACCTCGGCCCGCCCAAAGCCCGCAAATGTAAGATCTGTTGACCATAGCTGTGACCTAGATTCGGTCCCCTGAAAAAGGACATTGGTTGATGATGAGCACTAGAACAGCTATAAAACCTCGGGAATAAGTGTGCAAGGGTGTAAGTGCCCCACCACCATCCTCCTAGAAAAGGATCGAATGCCCTCATCCTAGCATTAGCCTGATACAAGGCTCAAAAGGCTGATATAGAGAATGGGTAAACTTCCAAGGGCTTTTGTGAGTTACCCTCCTATGGAGCCTTGCATCTCGACCATTGATGTTGAGACCGTGCCTGCTTTCAATCACCCTAGCCCACAACTGATCTCGCTCTTGAGGGAATGTCCAAAGCCACTTCCCCACCAAAGCCTTGTTTTTGCATACTATGCTTCTAATGCCTAAGCCTCCCCTCTCTGTCTTTAACTGCACCTGATTCCAAGCCATTGAACGAGAGCCCTTACCTTCCTCTGATCCTTGCTGCAAGAAAGACTGCATCAAGCATTCAATCTTTGAGGCTTCCTTCTTCGGAATTTTGCATACAAAAAGAAAGTAGGTAAGAAGAGCATCTAACACTTATTTGATGAATGTGAGTCTACCCGCTTTAGAAAGGAACGCCTGCTTCCATCCATCTAGCCTTCTAGCCACCTTGGACACTACCGGCTCCCAAAAAGATTGTGTCCCCGATCTCCTTCCAACAGGCAACCTCAAGTATTTCAGAGACCATACTTCGAAGCCAATCTCTACATCCACTCCTCAGCTATGGAAAACCCTACTATACATGTTTTGGTCATATTAATCCTCATCCCAAATGCCCAACAAAAGCTATGCACTATCCGAAAGCCATTCTCAATGACATCATTCTTCCCTTCCAAGAAAAGGAGAGTATCATCTGCAAATTGCAAATGCGACATGCCCATCTTATCCTTCCGACTATAAAGCCTCTGATGATATGTAGCTCCCTTCCATTGTCTAACATATGGCCCAACACATCCACCACCAATGTAGATAAAAAAGGTGATATTGGATCTCTCTGTCTTAGGCCCCTAACCACCTCAATTTTTTCCCTTGGCCTACCATTAATGAAAATTGAATATGTAACTAAACTGAGACACCCTTAAATCCACATCCACCATCCCTCACCAAACCCCTTCTTTTTGAGCACATAATCTGGAAATTTCCAATCCACCATGTCATAAGCTTTTTCTATGTCAAGCTTGACCACCACTCCCTTCTTCTTCCACATCCTATAATCATCCACTATCTCATTTGCTACCAATGCAACGTCCACAATGCTTTGACCCTTCACAAAAGCCTTCTGATTTTCTGATATTGTACCATCCATACCCCTTTAATCATGTTTGCCAACACCTTCATGATGATTTTGTACAAGTTGATAGTAAGACTAATAGGGCGGAAATCCTTCACTCTTCTCACCATGGTCTTCTTTGGAATCAAGCAAATGTATGTCTCATTAGTGTAACTATTTACTACTCCCATGTGGAAGAACTCCTCCATAACCTTGGTAATATCCCCTTTCAAAATTTTTTAATTTTTCTGATAAAATACCATTCGGTCGCGGAGCCTTATAACCATTACACCTGAAAATAGCCTCTGGAACCTCTTCCTCCTCAAAAGACCCTCCAACCTGTCACTCTCCTCCCCACCAATTGGACTCCACCGAAACCCATCAATGCCCCAAGTCTATTGTGGTTTCTTGCCAAAAACATCTGAGAAGTGACCCACAATATGCTCCACAATTTTGTCTTCCTTATCCAACACTTCCCCATCCTCCGCTTCCAACCTAGTAATCACAGTCACAACTTTCCTCCCGCTCAGAATTCGATGGAAGAGTTTAGTGTTAGCATCTCCTTCCTTAAGCCATCTAATTCGCGCCTTCAACCACGCTCCCCCGTCCATTTCTCTACACAATTTCCACAATTCCCCTTTTTCCCATCTCTCCCGTCATTTCTCCTCATCCGATATACTTCCCCCTTCAATGAGATTAAGCTCCCCAATCTACTTCTCTAACTCTCTCCTTCTGCAATCCTCCGACTTCGCTATATTTAGGCCCCATGCGTAGCATTCTTCCCTTGCCACCTTCAACCATTGCATGAATTTAAACCCCTCTCACACCTCCACTTCAAGGGACTTCCACCACTCACCAATCTTTTCCTCAAATTTTTGATAATGCACTAGATGACTATCAAACCCCTTCGGGCTAGGGCCCCAAATAGGTTTGTTAGTGCTTAAAAAGATTGGCCAGTGATCAGAAACGAATCTTCTTCCCACTTCCTGCCTGCTAAATTGGAAGAGATTTGCCCATCCAAATCCTTCTCCAAACAAGAATACCGAGACGACCACACACCGGATTCCTTCTAAAATTAGACCATGTAAAAGTACCATTTAGAAGAGGAGGATCGTGCAATCCTAATTCTATTATTAAACTATCGAACGCCTTCACACTTCTTGTGAGCTTTTGATTTTCTCTGATGCATAATGAACCACATTAAAATCACGTACAACACACCATCTGTCACTGCATAACACATTCAAAGCCCCTAGCTCATCCCAAAATATGTCCCGGCCAGCTCTACCACACGAACCATAAACGCCAGATAACCACCATTAGAGGTCTGGTATTGTGATGCACCATCTTTAGCTTTCACCTAAAAAGAAAACAAGGGGTGAGCTCAAAGAGCCCAATGGATCACACCAACATATCATAAATGTTATTAAAGTTAGTATACCATACACTCAAATGCTTATCAATCATTAGGCGATTCAAGCATTAAATTATTTATAGTAGTCATTAAGATCAAAGGGTTCAACCCTGGTATTCTTCTATGGTCTGGGAGACCAAACATCCCAAGATGATACCAAATGGTCAATCATCCCACCTAGACCCTCTGCGGAGTGATGTCTAGCTATAACATCAGCATCTCAAAATCAACAATCATGTATGTGACCAAATCTCAATTAGCCAAAGCCAATTCTATAAAATATTTGAGACACTCACGATGACACCTAATTGTTGATCATCGCCCCGATACGTGATTCGAGTCTTTATTATTTTTTGTCTAGTTTAACACAAATCATATTATATAGCATATAACATAATAATATCAAAATCATGCAATCACACATAATTATAGTTTACATGAATAAACATGCATTCATGATCATGTATAATTTCTGCTAATAACAATAAATGAGCATGCATAATATATACACACTGATGTTATGTATTATATAAATATCAGTGTGTACAAATATGTAGTGATGGTGTATATATATATATATATATAATTAAATAATTATGGGTGTTGTCAACATGAAAGACAAAAGAAAAGAATTTATTATTAAACAAGTATGAGTGCTAGTAGCAGGAAGGCAAAGGGAAGGGAAAAGAAAGAAAGGAAAAAAAAAGAAGAAAAAGAAAAAAGGAGGAGCCCGATTGCAGAAAGTGAGAAGAAGAAAGAAGAAAAAGAAGAAATAACAAAAATACAGAGCAACACAAATTTTTTCTAGAGCCACAATATGCAGTACGTAGAGGAAGAAGGAAAGAATAGATTAAATAAGTAGCAAAAAGTTTTAGAGAAAAGGAGGTCCTTACGGTGATCACTATAAGTTTTACTTTGCCACTGGAATTGTTATTTCTCTTACTTCCGATTTGGGAGATGGAGGATGCCGATAGGGGAACTGCAATATGGTGGTGTGGAGTGCGGTGTAGCTTATAGATTAGGATTGAGATGGAAAGAAAGAGATAAAGTGATGTCTCGCCTCTTGGGTGACTCACAATGATTGATTGATGCTTTGCATGTGACATGAATGTGCCGGATTGTTGACTCGAGGGCATTTCGGTAATTGCACCATCTGAATCGGAGCTAGTTTGCCAGTTGGGCCATAGGAAGGAGGTAAGGTGTTCCAAAGGTGGTACAATTGTAATACTCTCAATTTTACTAAAATATAAGTTTTTTTATTTTTATTAATAAGGGTATCATTATAATTTAGTACAAAAAACATATATATAGAATAATAATAATATTTAAATGTGAATATATACAATAATAATTAATTATACTATAAATACTATAATGAACTACACAATAATGCAATAAAATAGCCTCATTTTAAAAATATAACGTTACAGATAATTTCAAAATTTAAAAAAAAAACCTTAAGAGCCCAATTTTATAATTTTTTAAATGTTGAATCGCACACATAAAAATATAAAGTGAATAAATATGACCTAGTAAACCATGCTATATATGCAAATATAAAGAATTAGTAAATAAGTAAATAAATAATATGAGACAAATTCAAACCCAATTGATTATGAATATCTACATGTTGGGTTGGATAACTTTTTGTTCTAATCATCAATGTCATCATCTTATAATGTAATTCTATGTTTAGTAAAATTCTTTCTCTTCCAAAGAGACTCCATGAGAAAGATGAGTTCGAATACAAATATAACTCTTATTAACCATGAAAAAAAAATAAAATAATTGTCACTCAATCCCAATCTATATAAACTACAATGCACTCCACACCACTATATTGCAGTTCCCCTAGCAGCATCCTCCATCTCCCAAATTAGTAGCAAGAGAAATAATAGTTCCAGCGGCAAAGTGAAACATAGAGTAATCATTGTAAGTACCTTCTTTTCTCTAAATCTTTTTCCTGCTTTCATCTTTTCTTTCCTTCTTTTGCGTACTGCATACCGTGGCTGCAGAAAAAGGAAAATATTTTCTTACTTTGTATTTTTGTTCTCTCTTTTTTCATCTATTCTTTCCTTCTTCCTCTGCGTATTACATACCGTGGCTACAGAAAAAAAATTATGTTGCTTTGTATTTTTATTCTTTCTTCTTCCCGCTTTCTGCAATTGTGTTTTTTCTCCTTTTCTTCTTTTTTTATTCCTTTCTTTCTTTTCCCTTCTTTTTACCTTCTTGCTGACAACACCCATACTTGTTTAATAACAAATTCTTTTCTTTTGTCTTTCATGTTGACAACGCCCATAATTATTTAATAATGTATATATATCATATGATGAAATTTTATATCACAATATATATAGATATAGTATCTAATAGGTGAAGTTACTAATTTTAATCATAAACACAAGATATCTACTTATATATATATATATATCATCACTACGTATTTGTGCACAAACTGATATTTATATAATATATAATATAATGTGAACTATAAAGTTAACCTATAAATAAAATATGTGTGTGTAGGTTGATAACATAGCACGTTGAACGGTATAAGCGAAGAAGAATTTAACAATTAAGGTGGATATGATTACCCCATTCATAAATTTTATTTAAGTTCTATACATTGTACACTGTGTGTATATCTTGATTTATTTAGGAGCATGTTAATGCGTACATTTATTGTATTGATTGATTTGAATGCATCATGCGTGACATAATGTTGATTTGAATCTTATTGTAGTGCTCAATACATATGTATATGTTATGCATGCTCATTTACTATTATTAGCTCGAACTATACATGTTCATGAATGCATGCTTGTTCATGTAAAATATGATTATGTGTGCTTGTGTGTGATATTGATATTATTATGTTATATGCTAGATAATATGATTTGTGTGTTACACTAAACAAAAGATAATAAAGAGTCGAACCACGTACCAGGGCGATGATTGACAATTAGGAGTCATCGTGAGTGTCCCAAATATTTGATAGAATTGGCTTTGGCTAATTGAGATTTGATCACACACAAGATTGTTGATTTTGAGAGGACTGATGTTATAGCTAGACATCACTCCGCAGAGGGTCTAGATTGGATGATTGACCATTTGGTGTTATCTTGGGATGTTCAATCTCCTGGACCATAGAGGGACGCCAGGGTTGAACCCTTTGGTTTTAATGACAATTGTAAACAATTTAATGCTTGAATCCCCTAATGGTTTATAATATGTTGATATGATCCATTGAGCTCTTTGAGCTCACCCCTTATTTTCTTTTTAGTTGAAAGTTAAAGTGAATGCATCACAATACTAGACCTTTGGAAAGTTTAGTATTCATTATGAAAGACTTTTTTTTTTTTTATTTTGTTTAAGGGTTGATTGATAATTCATTAGGAGTCTTATTTATTATTAATGTCTAGTTGTAAAGACCATGAAGTCTCATTTGATTTATGACTTTATTTTAGAGTCAGTTATTTTTATTTTTGAACAGTTGAATGTTAGATATCAAGGATTGCTTTAATGAGATAGTATTTGAGTAAATTTTTGTGTATTTGAAATGTTTAAGATATATTTAAGCAAATTTATTTATTTTCACCGATACAGTAATTATCCAAATGCCTTGGATATTCTTAATCATAATGATTAAAAATTTAGATGCCTTAAGAATGACAATGACTATTTTATTACATGTTGAGGTCTATGTCATGGATTGTTGATGGAGTATATCAATGTCAGGCCCGCCTCTCGAGGACCTAAATTTTTGGAAATTGAAAAAATATATCATTATTATACCGAATAAGAGCAATTTATGAAAGTTGTCCGATGTTGATGGGTCTTAAAAGGTGGGGTGTTACATTTACATTATGTTCTTTTGTTAAATCATTGAAACTTGAACCAATTTGTCCTATGTTATGCATTGGCTATTTTTGAGGCATGGACCAATTTCACAATTATGTGAAATTGGTCTAAGAAATGGCACAAGGGATGCAAAGATCTGAAACTTGATCCTTGCTAAATTAGACTAGGAATCTTCCTTTGTTCTACATTCCAAATATTTTGTATTACCTTGTGTTACAAGTGTTTGTTTACAACTCATGATCTGATCCTAAATCTGAGCCTCGAGATCTCATTGAGGATCCTAGTTATGATTGTGAACCTAACTATCTTGATTATGAAGGTGGAAAAAAAAAAAACTTGAAATAATACAGATAAAAATAAATAAAAAATATAGGAAAATTTGTAATATAATTGTGAATTTAGCTCTTAATACAATGGAGTGGAGGAAGCAACAGATACATATAGCCAATCTGAGGTGGTTGGGATGGGAAAATGCTTTGTTAATTTCTAAGTTTATTATGTAAGTGGAGAAATATTTAAGAAAATATTAGCTGAGGCCCCATATCTTATAATTTGAGAAATGGAAGTTAAATGGAAGTTCACCTTGAAAGTTGAAACCCACCTGCATGTAGTACTTGAATCTATGTCTAGGTGAATCAACTCTAGTTAAAGTTTTGAGAAAATGGTAACTAGGTACATATCTGTCTGCATTTCTCCTTTGCTGTTATATTCTGAATTTACTTGTAGAGGTCCCCATATTTGAAAATGGTTGAATTTCTTCTGATCAGTAGTAATGCCAGTGGTTCAAGTATATTTGTACTTATTGAACTTGACAGATAAGACAAAAAATAATTTTTTCTTGCAGCCTATTGCACGCAGAGAGATTGAATTGCGGATTGTTGAAGTTCCATCTGTCACTATGTTGCAAAAACCTTTTTCGGTAATTTTCTTTTATTCTTTCCCATGTAAGCAGTTTCATTCTTGATGCCATGATGACAATGTTTTAGACCTCTACTATTCACTGCATAAAAAATTCATAAAAATACATAAAATATCTTTTTTTAAGAGTTGAAACGGAACAAGGATGTTTCACTTAGGGAATTGAGCTCATAATCTCATTGATTTGAGCTCACATATATATATATATATATTCACTTCAACTACTCATGTGCAAGAGACCTTTACCCTGTCTGAAGTCTTCAATTGCTTGGTTTCATCATTGAGCTGACATTACAGTCTTGTGGAAATGATATGTTCTTTTTATCCCTGTGCTAGGAAGACATTTGCTCCGCTTTTTGTAGGATTTCATGGACAGCCAATACAGATACACATATTTTTGATCCTTCGGAGGCTTTCCTTTCTTTGTGTAGAGCATAAATATGGATTGATTTTGCAAAAAGAAAAATGCAGATGCATTCATGTATCCTTGTCAATATTGCATTTTTTTGAATGGACGAAGTTGCCTGTGGATCTCTTCACTGTTAAAGAGTTTTCCCTATTTTTAGCAAATTCTATACTAGGCTTAGTTCCTCCGTCAGATGATTAACATCTTCACAGAAAGAATGTATAGGATCGTTAGAAGTTTTTTTATTTTTATTTTTATTTTATTTTCCTTCAAGCAAAGCTTGTAAGCAATTGCTTTGCTTTGATTCATAATTTCAAGTATGGCAATTCGTGGGTATTTGACACCTATGTGAACAGGCAGTTTCCAAGAGTAAATTTAAAGTCGAGGTAAATTGTCTTTTGGCAGGTACGCCTAAATCTCACTAACCAGACTGAGAGAAAAATGGGCCCCTTTGAAGTTAGCATTTCACTAGGTGATCCTCCGGAGGAGAAAGCTGTTATGATAAATGGTCTCCAGACAAGGGTAAGGCATTTAATACGTATATTGAATGAACAATTTGAAGTATTGAATTCATTAAATGATATATGGTTATGAATGGGAAAGTTGCTTGATTAAAATGTTTGAGCAGTAAATCATGTTCTAATATCCCGTACTTTGTTGTTCAGGTTTTACCACAAGTTCAGGCATTCAGCTCAACTGAGTTTTACCTGGTATGGAATATTGTCGTTTATTTATAAGCTAGAAATTGGTGCATGAAAAACACAACAGTGCCTAAAGAAATATAATGTAGTGATAAAGTGTACATTAATCAATGGGTACAAGGATTAAAAAGAAGAAGAAGAAGAAGAAGAGAGAAAACACTATGAGGAACTAAATTTTTATTTAAAGAAGATGAACATTGATAATTGAATGCTAAAACTTGTCATTTTAACTGCTTATAGAGAACTTCCATCAAAATAACTTAGAAGCTTATGAACGCCTAAGATACTAAAAAATAAGGTTTTTTTCTCCATATGCAGCTTGTTACTTTAAAAATTAGAATTTGTTGATATATGCTTGTGAAAGTTATGATTAAGGATTAGGGTAAAAATTTTAAGTTTCTTTATATAAGCTCATGAACCTCCATTTACAGCATAAATTATGAATTTGTTCATAGAAATTTACTAAAGTCAAAAATAGAGTAAACATTATTATTTCCTTTATATAAGCTTACAAAATTTGCATATAGTTTTTAAATTATAAATGATTTTATACAAGTTCATGAAAGACTAATTTAGGGAAAAAAAATTGCAAGTTCCTCTATATATAAGCTCATGTGGTCCTAATATGGGAAGAATGTGAGTATGTTTGTATAAGCTCCCAAAAGCCCAGTTTAGTGAAATAGTTATGAGTTTAATTTATGTAAACTCAACAAAGACATGCTTTGAGTAAAACTTGTGAACTTTATTAAATAGGCTCATGATGGTCTTGATTGGGGTTATGAGGTTGTTTAAATGAAAACATGAATGCAAAATTGAAAGGAAAAGTAATGAATTTGTTTATATAAAGTTCATGAAAATCTTAATGAAAGTAAAAGTTACAAATTTATTTATATAAGCTCAAAAAAAAAAGTGTTTAATTATTTATATTAGCTCATGGAAAACACATTTAAAGCAAAGATTGTAATTTTTTTTTTGGTATAAATTTCATGAAAGCTCCATTTTGAGTAAACATATCAATTTACTTTTGTAAGCTCACCAAAGGCTTAATAGTGTAGAAATCATGAATTGATTTTAGATAAGCTTCCAAAAGTCACCTTTCGGACAAAAATTGTGAATTTCTTCAAAGTCTCATAAAAATCTCAGTCTGGGTAAAAATTGTGAATTGTTTCTATTAACTCAGGGAAGCCCCATTTTAGCTAAAAGTTGTGAATTTCTTCATAGAAGCTCATGAAAGTCCTAAAACTCCTAACATGGGTAAAAATTATGAATTGGTCTATGTAAGCTCATGAAAGTTCCAATTAAAATAAAAATTTTAAATTTATTCATATAAACTCACGAAATACTAATTTAGTGTAAGAATTATGAATTTGTTCATATAAACCATAGAAACTCTTAAGACCAATAATGGCAAGAACGGAAAGGACGGAGAGAACAAGGATAAGAAACGATCGGTACGTCACACGACGACGATCGGAATATGAAAGGAAACAAACGGGAGTATGGCAAGGGCAAACGGAGAAACGCCAGGAGAAAACAACGGAACGAAGGAAGGAGAACGGAGGCACACAGCGCCATAAATGGCAAAACGATAAGAGCACCTATCTCGCTGCTCATAATGACTCGGGTCAACACGTGGAAGAGAAAAGATCTTGGAGACAAGTGTTACAAGGAGACAAAGATGACGGGGAAGGCTAGGGATGGATAACAGTAACGAGGAAAAAACAAAGGAGGAGGCAAGGAGACATTCCGGCAGCTGCAGGTGAAAAATGAAAAACCTCATCGTTATCAGGAGGAGGGGATCAAGACCAGTCAACAGATTAACTACAAATCACAAATGCCTACGCACGAGGGCTGGGAATACACATCTTTCCAACAAGATTCAAACATTTTTGGTATACCACACAAAAGGCGGTGAAGAAACCACTATACAGGAGATAACAAAAAACCAGACTTACCACATAGTGATAAACCGAAAACAACTACCTAGGTACACAACAAACTAGGAAAGCTGATCGAAGAAAATAAAGGAAGCAAAGGCACGTGGGAGTATTCTGGAATAGGGGACACACGACCATCATGGAGGTCATTGTGAATGAAAACGGTAGGTTCCTGAAGCTGACGAAACTGGTCAACGGCCAACAACAAAGTATCATAATTCCAGAGGAGCGCAACACGGAAGCATGGAGACAACTATGCAAAGCTCTGGACAGGGTGGTCCAAGAAACGCCGGCGTACATGGAGAACAGCCCAAGGATGACAGATAACACAAGGGAAGGAACCACAAGAAGGAGAGACAACAACGAAACCAGCTATCAATGATCGGTAGAACTGGAGGAGGAAAGGACACGCGGACACCGAGACAGAACCAGTCGGGCACCAGCAACCCAACGAAGAAGAGGAGGAAACGAGCGAATGGCTACACGCAGCTCGTGGTCCTCAATCATGAGAACTTCAGACGAGACATCATGGGCAACAATTTAGCGATCGGTAAGACGAATGCTCAAAAAGGAGGTAAATATCCGCAAGCTTGATGTGGCGCGAGGCCTATTAATATGCAACGACCCAGCGGACATGGCCACCTTACGAACCAAGCTGTACCAGACTTACCTAGGGGGATTTTATATTGAGGAATGGAACGAGGAAATGGCGAGCCAAGGGGGACAGGTGGTCTGCTGGAATAATTGGATGGGAATTGAAGGAATCCCCCCAAAACATTGAAACATCTATACATTCAGCAAGATTGGGGAGGCCTGTGGTGGGCTTCTTGATATAGCTGAAGCGACCATAACTGGTTCGATGATGGAGATGGCGATAATAAGATTAAAAGGCCATGTCTCAAGATTCCTTCCAAAGGAATTCGAAATACATGACAAAGGAGTCCAAGAGTTTAGACTGGTCGAGATAAAAAGGAAGTGGGGATTGGAGATAGTGGAGCTTCGATCACCGATCATCGATCAATTCTCGACAAACAAAATCCCGGAAGGACTATTTGCCAATTACTACCAGTCCGGTGACCTGAGCAGCGATGAGATCCAAATTCTTGAGAAGGAAGACGATGACGCTGATGGTAACGGAGCTGGTAACAGAGAAGGTAACGGTCATGATGATTGCACAGAGGTCCTAGAGATGCAAGGGGCGGTTCACAGGTGTCAGGCTGCTAGTGACGCTGAACCCCGACAGGTGTCAAGGAAGCAGAGGAGATCTCTAAGATATGTGGAAGAGGAGCCAAAAATCTTGTTGCGGAGTGAAGGAGAACGAAATAAGAGATCAAAGGAGTGGACCAAGACCCGGAAGCAAGGATCAACAGTGGGCCCAGACAAAGCAACCAAGAGCTGGACCGAAAACCAACGGGCCCCAAACAAAGAATTTGGACCGGTAAGACTGTTGAAAAAAGAATCTACAAGCTACGGGCCAAGGGCGGGAGCCCACAATGCTAAACAGATCAAAGACCAATTAGGCCGGAATATGAGGGAACAGTACCAAATATGTCCAGACAGGACAATCATGGAGGCCCATAGAGGAAAGGAACAGGAGGCCCAAAGAAATATTACAAAATCACACAAGATCTCAATATGCCTAAGGAAAAGGAGAGGCCCATCTACAACAAACAAAGGCCTGACATTCAGAAGGAGCTGCGTGTATACCGAAGACAGAAAATAAAGGATCGTAGAGACAGCAAGGGAGTCGTGGTTCGGTTGGAAGCATAGCCGAAGATGTCAGGGACAGACTCGGAGGATGTAAAGGCACCCCGCACGAGTTTCGACTTAGACCTAGAGGGGTCCCGGAAACCCCATTAACTGAAGATGACAACTCTACTTGGTACTTGGAGGAAACAGGATGTCCATCACAATACGCGACAGAGCGGCATAATCATGTACGCCGTCACCCACAAAACTTCTACTTCCCCTCACCCCATTCCACCTTCCTCCCATCTGACACGTCGAATGAGACACTTCGGTCATTCATTGGCCCCACTCCTCCAGTTACCACAACAATGACGACAGAGAAAAATCACACCAAAACCTACTAGCCGAAATACCAAGAGCCACAAGAAACAACGACAAGGAACCAGGCAGAGCAGCAAAGTGAAGAGTTCCTCTTATGCAAGGCTCAACAATTGGAGAATACAGAAGAGGTTCAGGAAAAGGAGATAGAGTATATTCGAGCTTTCTTAATGTCAATTGATGCTCAGTTGGTGGAAGTCCACTGATTCCTTCCCAGCATGGCCTGAGGGTTCTACCTATCCATGAAGATTCTCAGCTGGAATATCAGAGGTGTGGGCAACACCTCTAAACTGTAAGCCATCCGTAAGACTCTTAGATCTTCTAAGGCGGATCATGGTATGAAAATTAGCCGAAGTTTGTTGAAATTAACCGAATTAATTAGGTAATTTAAAAAATCGAAACGAAGTTCACCTGTAATTATAAAATTACAAAATTTCGTCAAAATCTTCGAAAAATCTGCGAAGTTCACTTAAAATTGAAGTTTTGAAGATTTTTGTAGAAAAAAATTGTACAAAGCCGTGAAAAAGAGCATTTTTAATAAAAGAATTTATGTGGTGCACAAAGAGAAAGAAGAAAAAACTATAACTTGGATGAAGAGATGATAAAGAGAAGAGTAATAAGAGAAAAATAAGCTAAAAGCCTAAGAGAAGAGATGTTGAGGAAAAAGAAAAAGGAAAACCAAGGTTTATGTTTGCAAGACCATTAGGGTTTGACAATAAATTTATTTTTGTTTCTTTCTTTTCTCTAACAGTTTTAAGGTAACAAATGCGATGTGCATAAAACATTGCTATTGTTCAAATACATGTTTAAAACCATTATATGTATACTTTTATATGTAAAATATATTTATTATGTTTGTTTTTGATATTTTTAATAGAAATTGTCCATATTCTAGCATTTACATAGTATTTTTTTTTTAATTTTTCTAACTTAGTAAATTTTTACAAAAATTCTTTCAGATTTCTCGAACTCTTCGAATTAATTTTAATTTTCAAAGGTCGAAGTTTGGGACGAAGTCGAATTTTCATTTCTTGAGGCGGATATCATAACTCTCCAAGAAACTAAGAAAAGTGTGATAGACAGACAGGTGGTCATGGGCTGGTGGAAACGATCCTTCGTAGAGTGGGCTAACTCGACAGCAGAGGGATCGGTAGGGGCACAATCATAATGTGGGACTCCCGGAAATTTGTTCTGAAGGAGAAGTTGGAAGGAGAGTACTCTCTCACAGTTAGATTGAAGGAAGCTAGCGATCAGGATTGGTGGTTCTTAGCAGTCTATGGGCCTTGTGACAATACAACAAAGGAAGACTTTCTCACTGAGCTAGCAGCAATATCAGCCTTTGCCCAAGGGGCGTGGTGCATTGGGGGGGATTTCAACATTATGAGAAATCATTCTGAAAAGCTTTGCGGGGAATGCACCACAACCCAAATGCACACCTTCAACGACTGGATTCAAGACATGCAACTAAAAGAGACAGAAATGAAGAACATCAAATTCACTTGGAGCAATGGTCGGAACCCTCCCACCCTCTACAAATTGGACCGGTTTTTGGGGAACACTTTATGGTGGGAAAAGTTCCCGATCCAAAGAACCTAGGGTCTGGAATGAATTGTATCAGACCATTGCCTATCCTTTTAGACACAACAGAGGTAGTGTCGAGCTCGACCTCGTTCAAATTTGAAAATAGCTGGGTTTATCTGCCAGGATTTTAGGAGTTAGTTCGAAAGGAGTGGGAAGACTACAATCCTAGAGGCTAGGCTGGCTATAGATGCATGATGAAGTTGATGCACTTAAAAAAAAGCTAAAAGAATGGTTGAAGCTAGAGTAATTAATCCACAAGATTAAAATGCTGGACCTTGAGCTGGAAAGAGGTAACAGTAGCCTGAAAACAATGGAAGTAAGAATGGACACGATCAAGCAAATCCAACAGACTGAATGTCAAATGGAAAGGCAAGCCAGGCAGAGAGCCAAGCCAAAATGGGCCAAAGAAGGTGATGTGAACTCGAGATATTTTCACAGAATTCTCACTCTTCGAAAGGCAAAGGCTATGATCACCAGATTAGAGGATGACAGAGGCCAACTCTTGGAGGATGGGGTTCAAGATAAAGAAAGCAATTATCAGACACTTTGAATCCTTATTCAAGGAAAATTCATCCAGGAGATGGGGAATTGAAGGCCTGAACTGGCACCAAATTCCATAAGTGGACAGAAGATGGCTGGAAAGGCCGTTCGAAGAAGAA
Source organism: Tinospora cordifolia (assembly GCA_030144865.1). Lineage (NCBI taxonomy): Eukaryota > Viridiplantae > Streptophyta > Magnoliopsida > Ranunculales > Menispermaceae > Tinospora > Tinospora cordifolia. Next base: position 24,135 of record JAJIYU010000353.1, read on the forward strand.
GAGATTAGACAGGCGGGGCTCAGCTGTGATGGGGACAAGGCCCCAGGCCCAGATGGCTTCACCATGCATTTCTTCCAGAAGGAGTGGGACACTATAAAACAAGACCTCCTTGACTGCATGAAAGAATTCCATTAGGACGCGGTGATTAACAGTAGGGTCAACGAAACATACTTATGCCTCATAGCCAAGAAGGCCAACTTGATAAAACTTAATGATTACAGGCCAATCAGTCTTATAACGAGCATCTACAAGATAATAGCTAAGACTCTAGCTATTAGATTACGGACAGTCCTTCACACCACGGTTAGCGAGCTCCAAATGGCCTTCATTAAAGAGAGGCAAATCCTTGATGCAGTTCTAATTGCCAATGAGGTGGTGGAGGAGCATCGAGCAGGTAAGAAGCAAGGTCTTCTCCTGAAAGTGGACTTCACAAAGGCTTACGACTCGGTTAGATGGAGCTTCTTAGATTACATGCTGGCAGCTAAAGGCTTCGGAACACAGTGGAGAAAATGGATTCAGGGATGCCTATCCTCAGTTTCATACTCTATTTTCATCAATGGCCGACCTAGAGGCAAATTTAAACGTCAAAAAGGGCTAAAGCAGGGGGACCCCCTGTCACCTTTCCTCTTCACCTTGGTGGTTGATGCCTTTACTAGAATTATGCAACGTGCAGAGGGAAAACAAAGAATATTAGGGTTGCAGATAGGGAAGGACAGCATAAGACTTCACCACTTATTCTTCGCAGATGATTGCATACTCTTCATGAGAAATGATGCAGAAGAAACTCAAAATATAAGAGACGCCTTGGATGCATTTTGCTTAATTTCTGGCCTGAAAATAAAAGCAGAAAAAAGCAAATTGGTGGGTCTCAACATGGAGGAGGCGGACCTTGACAGGATAGCTAACCAAATGAAGGTTTCTAGAGGCCACTGGCCGATGAATTATCTAGGTATGCCGTTGGGAGGAAGTCCAAATAAGTTGGATTTCTGGAGTCCAGTCATCAGTAGTATCCAAAGGAGGGTGGAGGGATGGAAAGGCAGCTATCTATCTCTCACGAGGTGATCGTCTACTACTCATAAAAGCAGTTCTAGAGGCTACCCCGAACTACTTCCCGTCGATCTTCAAAATCTCCAAAGGGGCAGCCAATAAAATCAAGCAAAGTCTTAAGAGATTCCTGTGGAAAAAAGAAGGGAAAGAGAAAGGCTAGCATTTGGTGAAGTGGGAGCAAGTGTGCAAGAGTGAGGAGCAAGGAGGCCTAGGCATTGACAACATCATAAAACGTAACCAAGCCCTCATGGGAAAATGGCTTTGGAGACTTTACACGCAACCGGACACTCTATGGGCCAGGATCATTAAAAGCATTTATGGCCACCTAGCTAAAGGCAGGGAGGCAGGAATCAGCTAAAAATGCAGTAGGAAATCCCCCTGGAGGACAATAGCCAATCTTACCCCCAATTCAGAAAACATATCGGATGGAAGGTGGGCAAGGGAGAGGAAGCTTGGTTTTGGGAAGACCAATGGTGTGCTACAGATAGTTTAAAAGATATTTTTCCAGGCCTTTGCAAGCTGTCCAACAAACATGAAGCCCCAATATCAGATTTCATTAACAAAACAGGGGAAGAAGGATCTGAAAACTGGGTCTGGAACTCTTACATAACCAAGAACATTAAGGAGGACCTAGTGTAGGAACTCATGGAGATTCTTAACCTGCTACAGTAGACCCAAATTACGAACAATAAGGACAAAATTGAATGGATGGGTAGTAAGGAAAATAGATTTTCCGTTCAGTCATTCTACAACAAATTAATCAGTGCTCGAACAGAGTCAAGCCCTTTCCAACACGCAAACCTTGTGTGGAAAACTAGAGTTCCCACCAAAAAAAAAATCTTAGCCTGGCTGATTCTTCTTAATAAGCTAAATGTAGATGATGTAATGCAAACAAAAATGCCTAACCATACCTTAAAGCCTTCCATTTGTTGCCTATGCAGGGGAGATGAAGAAACCACAACACACATTTTTGGGAGATGCAAGTTCATATTAGAAGTTTAGGAAGGATGGACGCAAAGATGCCAAGGAATCAGACCATGGAGAATGGAAGCTGAAGATCAAAGCTTGGAAGGTGCCCAAGACAGAAGAATGCAAGCCTATAGTAGAGTCCTTATTTTTGCTATATGGTATAGCATCTGGGAGGAAAGAAACAGTAGGATTTTTAAGAACTCATGTAAAGACACTAGGGTTTGGGAGAGATCCAAAATTCTGTTTTGTACTTGGATCGCCAGTACTAAAATGAGTCATGGTTACACTTTTGGGGACTGGCTAAGGAACTGGCACAATATTTTGTACTCTTTGTAACCAGATTTCAGATCTCTCATTTGAAATCCCTTTATTATTATTATTAATAAATCGATAGTTTCTCTTCAAAAAAAAAAAAAACCCATAGAAACTCTTATTAGTGTGGAAATAGAAATCATGAATTTGTTTATATAAGCTTTCAAAACACCAGGAATAGGGTAAAAATTATGAATCTAATTATATACAAAGTGGAATTTAGGGCATCCCTAATGGGGATTTGCTGAGTGCTCAGTGGGTTTTACGCCCATAAGGTTGTCTAGCCCACACGCCTATGGGTGTCCTTTTTATTTTTATATATTTCTTTTACTTTTTTAGAAAAATTGTTTAGTGGTGCAGCAACAAAAAATAAATATGAATATCTCTTAAGAATAAATTAATTAATTATCTTGAATAAATAATTTTTTAAGTAAAAAATAAAATTTTAATAGTAATTCAGATAATTATTTTTAATTTCTATTTAATTGTAAATAAGTTAAATTAGATGTATTATGAGAAAAAAAATTTATATAAATTGTATATTGTAAATAGTTTAAAAGATGGATTGATGTGATTCTAAGTCTCACAATATAGTCTAACCATTAGGAGATATAGTCTAATGGATAATAGTTTAATAAATTGATAATGTAGCTTAAATATTAAACTCTTAAATGTTTTAATTATTAAAGATGCCCTCATGATCAAGATTGTAAATTTATTGATATAAGCTTATGAAAGTTGAATGAGTCAAATCTATGATTTTGTTTGCATAAGCTTATAAAAATCATGGCTAAGGACCTAAGGTACAAATTTGTGAATTTATTTTATATAAGCTCTTGAAAACCTATTTTGAGTAAAACTAGTGCATTAATTTAGATGAATGATCTCAAAAAAGCATGGTAGTCAAAATCGTGAGTTGTTGGGGTCCCTACACGTTAAATTTTAAATTGAAATTTGAATCAGTGAATTGTGGGATTTGGGCTAGAGACATTTATTTGTATTCTTAATGTTATATTAGATTCCTATGATAAAGTTTAAGATCTTTTTTTTATTTTTGATTTATTTTATTAAATCTAATTGTTGATTTTTAATTTTTAACATACAAGCCTTATTAAGGTGATAACTTACCAAATATTTTGAAGTCAAAGAAGCAATATATGAATACACTACAACATTACAACACACAATTGAAGATCTTACACATTTTATATTAACACATAAAAGTTTTGAATAGGATGAATTTATGGATTCATTTATATAAGGTCAAAATCTCTCGTTTAGGTAAAAAATTATTTGGATTTTTTTTAAGCCCATTAAAGTCTCAATTTTGTAGATGTTATGATTTTATTTCGAGAAGCTCATGAAGCCTAGTTAAGAGAATATATCACCAAAGCTCCATTTATATGAAGTTCAATTTAGGGGAAAATAATAAAAATTGTTTGTATGAGTAAGAAAGCCCAATTAAGGTAAACGCTGTGAATTCATTTGTAAAAGCTGACAAAATTCTGATTTAGAGTAAACATTATGAGTTTGTTTATATAAGCCCAAGAAAACCTCCTTAGGGTATGAATCACAAATTTATTCATATAAGCTCTCAAAAGTTGCAACAGGTAAAAATTATGAACTCATTTATAGGAGCTCATGGAATACCCATTTAGTGTTAAAAGTTTGTCAATCTCTTTTTATAAGGTTTATGAAACCCTTTTAGAGTAAAATTGGTGACTTCCTTTAGATAATTTCACAAAAGTCTCAACTAAGGTAAAAATTTCAAGATGCTTAGCTAAGTATGCGAAAGCCTAATTTGGAGTAAAAAAAATGAGTTTGTTTATACAACCTTACAGAAAGCGCAAATACATTGTAATTTCATTATAAAACTCATGGAGGCCTTGTTTTTAGATTTGTTTCCCAAACTATGCTTGCTTTAGCCTGACATACCTGTGTCAGACACTTTAGATTTTGGGATATTACTATGAAGGTTTTCTGACGAGGAAGAGAAAGTGTGAAAGAAGATTGTTAATAGTTATTTTATTCAGACTCTTTACTTACTTCAGGGTAGACTTACATGTCCGGCACTTCATGATAGGACTGGGATATGGGTTAAGTGTACAATTCATTTAGATTTTAGAATACTGACATTTATATTCTCCATTGGAAAGAATAGATGACATGAAAGAAGATAACGGCTAATTGGTAAATTTCACTTAAACAGAAAGACAAAACATACAGTAAATGAGTGAAGTGAAGAAGAAAAAATAAAAGAAAATAAAAGAATAGCATATAATATAGTCGTGTCACGATGTGCTAAAATTTTAATGTAAAACAAGTTGAAACTCTAGATATGTACTCATGACCAACATTCATATTCAAAGTCCAAGTAACACAAATTAATATTCCACTTTTCAGTTAAGTGATGGAGGAGAAAGCATGAAAGAAGATGATTAATGGTTTACATGTCATGTACCTGAGGGAAAATAAAGGAAAATAAACGAGTGAAAGAAGGAAGAGAAAACATGTAATATAATATATACTTTATCATAATGAGTATAAAATTGTCTAAGTGCGCAATTCTGTAATTTCAAGGTATTTGTTAGTCAGGTTCCCATATCTAGAATTTGAAGACAAAAAAGTTGGATATCTAGATGTGTTTTAATATGCAACATTTATGCCCAAGTCTATGTGACAAGTTTTTAGGGAACAAAAATTTTGAATTTATGTTGTAAGTTTAAAAAATTCTAGGGTACTATAAAAATAATAAACTTAGTTATGTAAGGTTATGAAAGCTTGATTTATGTAAAAATTATGAATTTGGTTATGTGTTTTAATATGCAACATTTATGCCCAAGTCTTTGTGACAGGTTTTTAGGGGACAAAAATTTTGAATTTATGTCGTAAGTTTAAAAAATTCTAGGGTACTATAAAAATAATGAACTTATTTATGTAAGGTTATGAAAGCTTGATTTATGTAAAAATTATGAATTTGGTTATGTAAGTTTGTAAAAGTCCTGATTTGAGGGAAAATTGTGAATCCTTTATTTATGCTTAGGAAAGTCCTGATCAGGTTAAAAATGATGAGTTTGTTTATATAAGCTCACAAAAGTCTTAATTAGGCTAAAATTTATGAGTTTGTTTATGTAACTTTAGGAAAGCCCCATAGAACAAATAAATAATTAATTTGTTTATATCTAGTGCCTAAAGTCATAGATATAATAGAAATTATGAATTCATTTATAAAAGCTCATAAATAATTTAAGTAAAAAATGTGAATTTGTTCATTGGAATTCATGCAAGTCTCAATCAAGACAAAATTATGAATGTATTTTATGTAAGCTCAACTTCACCACAAGCAATTGCTATCCACTTGGATTAAGAAGGATGTTTGCATTAAGTGGCTAACCTTGTTTGATTAACTATGCAATTTTCTTAATCAAACAACAGATAGGGCTTGCACACTCGTTTAACTAACTCCTTTGTAGTTGGGAGAAGACTTCATTTGAATTTGTGTTACCCAAACAATTTAATTTGAATAGAGTTTGATTATTTATATAAGTTCACAAAAATCCAATCAAAGTTAAAATTATGATCTTGCTCATATTAGCTTGTGAACGTGCCAAATAGGGCTTAAAAAGAAAGACCTGTGAATTTCTGCATTTAAGCTCAAAGCCCGTTTGGAATAAAAATGGTGAATTTCTTTGAAAATCCAACAAAGCGCCTAATTGGGGTAAAATTTCTGAATTTCTCATATAAGCTTGTGAAAGTCCAAATTAGGATAAAAATTGTGAGTTTGTAGAAGTTTAGGAGAGCTCCATGGAGTTTAATCATGAATTTATTTGAATAAGATAATGAAAGTCCCTTGCAAGATAAAAATGAAGTTAATATATATAAGCTCTCAAGCCCCCGAGGGCAATGGGGTAGTGGTCAAGTCAGGCCCGTGCTCTCAAAGTGTCATGGGTTCGAGTCTTGCCATTGCCATTTGCTCCTGTTGTCTCACGGGTCCTAGTTTGGGGCGGGCGGGGTAACCCCATGGTGGACTAGTCGGGCCAAAGGTCTAGATATCACCATGTCTTCAAAAAAAATATATATATATATATATAAGCTCTCAATATTGTGAGTAGGGTAAAAATTATGATTTTGTTTGTATAAGCTTGTGCTAGTCGCATTTAGAGTACACATTGTGAATTTGTTAATCTAAGTTTGTGAAAGTCCTAATTAGGATAAAAAGATGTAAATCTATTCATATAAGCTAGTGTGTGTTGGGGTGAAAATTATGAATTTCTTTATATAAGCCCACAAAAGTCTCACTTTGGACAAAAATTGCGAATTTCTTTGATCAAGCTTAAGAAAAACCTAATTAGAGTTTAAAAAAATATAAAAATTGTGAGTCTGTTTATATAAGATTACAAAAGCTAAATTATGGTAAAAATTATAAGTTTACTTACATAAACTCACGAAAGTGTCATCTATGGTAAAAGTATGTATTTCCTTATATAAGCTCACAAAATCATTATTTAAAGTAAACATTATTAATTCATTTATATAAGCTCATAAATCACTCTTTTACGATAAAAATTGTGATCTTTATTATGTCAACTCATAGGAGCTTCAATTTGGGTAAAAATTGTTATTTTGTTTATGTAAGCTATCTTAGATAAAAGTTATGAATTTGTTTATATAGGCTCATTAAAGTCCTAATTAGTGTAAGAACATTATGCTTGTATTTATACATGAAGACCTAAGTTTAAGTAAAAAAAATATGAGTTTTTCTGTATGAACTCACAAAAAAGCCCCAATAGGGTAAAAATGTGAATTCATTTATATAAGTTTGTCGAACCCCCATTTAAGGGAGAAATTCTGAACTTATTGATATAAACCTCATAACAATTAATCAATTATATATAGTGTACAAGTAAAAATTCATTTATATAAGTTCCTCCAGAGATATAAAATTATGAATTTTTTTTTAAAGTTACAATCAAGTTAAAAAAAATTATGAATGTGTTTGTATAAGCACTCATGCAAGCCAATTTAGGGAACAATTTAAAATTTATCTGTCTGAGCTCGCCAAAACAGTATTTTTGGGTTAAAACTTATGTGTTTTTTTGTTTTTTTGCTTATATTTCTTTATATAAGGTCACCTAAGCGCCAGTTAGGGTAGGAAATATAATTTTTCTATGGGCTCATAAATAATGTAAAATTTATGAATTATTTGTAAAAGCTTTCAAAATATTCTTTTAGAGGAAAAATTGCTCATCTTTCTCTGCTTTTATGCGTCTTACTTCAATTTAATTTTTTATAGCGAACGAAATGAATGTACTATGCAAAAAAAACATTAGTGCTACTACAAACATTATGATTTCCAATGATAAAATTTTCAAAACTTATATTAGTCTTTATCTGTTTTTAGATTTTTTAAGTACATATTTAAGTTATTTAAGGAATTTGCACCTCAGCAAACCTTGGCATGTGCTTAGTGTTCCTTCCTTTAAATACCTTGATTACAACTCATGACGTTTTTGTCTGGGTAATCTCTAAAGTGGTTATGTTGCTGCAGAATCTAATTGCCATTCGACTTGGGGTCCAAAAAATCACCGGAATTACAGTATTAGACATGAATGAGAAGAAAATATATGATCCATTGCCTGATTTGGAGGTCAGGATCTACCCTTCTTTGTTCTTAGCTTGGTAATACAATTTTTACATAAAATTAGATGTCAAGATCAAATGCTTCCTTATTCCAACTAAAATAGACTTGGCAAAGGAGCTGATGTCATTTAATATTTCAACATTTTTTGTAACTCAAAGAGTATTCTGCTGCAGATCTTTGTAGATTCAGATTGATTAAAATGGTCAGTTTGCTGCTTCTCTTTGGAAGAGATCTATCCGTTGTGACTTGCTTCCTTTTTCAAGTGGGATTCGGTCTTTTTTCAAGCCAATGGGTCAAGTATCCTATATCCTGTGTCCTACTCTAAAGCATATGATGCCCCCACCTGATCCAGCTGAATCTGAAGAATAATCCCTCATTTTCTAACTTGATGAGGATTGACTGGGAAGAAGCAGTATTTCAACTTTCAACTGGTAATTACTCTCCTAATAAATGTTCTACAAGGATATAATTATTGTAATTTCTTTTTTTTTTTTTTTGATGAATTGCATTGCAGTAGCGTTCAAGTAAAAGTATATCATCATTCTTATTGTGTTTTTTTGTCTTTTTTTTTTTTTATCTGTGCTTGAAGTATTGTTAGCTGTTTGATTCATCAACTTCCAAGAATCCAGATATACCGCACATTTATTTTTCTTTTCGTGGTGCTGTTTTCCATTATTTTTATTGTTTCATGGACATGCTTATGAAATTTCAAATTTAAGATGGATCATACTATAATACAGCGGTTGAAACCAGACGGGTAAAACTTTCATCAACTTGGTCCAAGATTCATCTAAATGAGTCTGCAGGACACAGATACTTGAAGACCCTCATTAAATGAAATTATTAGACCGGTCAGCTAATGTAAGCCTTTGTGACACATTCTATGTTCTCTTATCTAATTTGTGTTCCATGTGCTCCAATTTGCTTCACTTCCAACACGAGGCAGGCTGTCAACCCTCGAATATACATCAACTTTGAAGTTAGCTCCACACATAACTCCTTCACTATCTACCCTGGGCATGGGTTTTAGCTTTTTCATTGGATGCTCAAAGCTCATTAATCCTCCTTCGCTGTGGAACATGCACCCTGCTTATAGAAATATAGAAAACATTACATTGGTTGGACCAAACTAGATCCATAAACATGTTTTTCATTTGTCACCAAAGGTGTTAGAATACTCAGATTGGTTTACAAGACACAAACAATTAGTCACAGAAGGTATTGGAACACTAGGATTGGTTTAGCACACATTTATAACTAAAAGGTGAAGTCTTGCAACTTGAGTTGAAACATCAGGAACTAAACTGACTTTAACATACCTGTAGGAAAAGGAGCAAAGGATTTAGCACAACCCTCTTTAATGACTTCCAGGTCGTCAGAAATCACTACTGAACCATCTGCTGCAATACCCCAGAACAACTTAACCCCTCCATTGGATCCCTAACATAATCGAGAAGACAATAGTCAGAACGTTCTTCAATGGTTATTGTCCCTCATATATATGAGGAAAAAGAACTTACTAGTGCAGCAAAGACCTTTCCAGCCTTGCTATCATAGATGATGAAAGCAAAACTACCATCAAAATCCTTTACCACCTGGTCAGCTGGGTATGGGCCCCGGTCTCTGAGTGTTCGATATGCTTCAATTACTAGCATTGCTTCATTAGCTCCCCTAGGCAACCCATACTGCTTGAGAAGGGCACATAAGTTGTTCAAAGTCCCTGAAAATAAGCAATATACGTCGTCGAAGCCACAGAACAACCTGCAGAAACAAAGCTTTGAGACACATCAACAAAACGTAACCTAGGGTTCTCCCTTCGTTTCAGTAATTAAAATCCTATTTCTTTTCTCTGCAACCAATTGAAGCTATAATCTAGTGAACTTAAAAGAATGGTAGTACCTTTGATGATGAACCAAGCCAGACTGGTGTGGTCGATCGTAGGCTAGTACAGCAGCTTCTGCAAACCTCATGGAGAATGCATCAGGATGTGAGGCCAGGAAGCCCTCAAGGGTCTCCTTGGGTAGTTGAGGCTTCTTGGAGCATTTAGATGAGTTGGGGCTGTTGAGCTCCTCAGGGGGATGGGCAAACGTCTTGTGAAATATTGCCAACATCTCTCTCTCTCTCTCTGTGATCGATTAAGTATGAATTTAGAAGAATCGCTTTAGTGCTTTCTATACATATATATATACACACACACACACTTAGGAATCTGTTACTGTCTGGTAACATTATCCACCGAATTTATTCAATTTATTTTCCAGTGCCGGAGGATGGCCCATTGGAGCAGTCTTTTTTGGTCTTTAGTTAATCCAGTCTCTTTTAGTCTTTAGTTAATCCAAAAATGTGCTAAAACAGTCAAAGAGGACCTTGTATGTGGTTGGGGTGGCTGATCGCTACCTTCTTCTCTGTAAAAGAATCGTTCTTCATGGTACGCACGTGCATTGAGATACATAATATACTTATTAAAGAATTGGAAATGCTCAATCAATCAATCTAGTGTTTTCCAATAACAACTGTTTGTCAATCTATCACCTCTGTTCATACAACATAAATGGAAAAATGAGGGTGTAGCGGATACAAATTGGTATGTGAAGCTTATCCAAAGAAGGGTGATAGTGACAGAGATCAGCGTCAGCACGTCATGTTTGATACATTTTACTTGCCGAGGAATCTTGTAGATGGAATGGAAAGGCAGTCGCCCATTGTTTTTGTGTTTTCAGGTGGAAGAAATGGCGACTTTCTTATGTCTGCGTGCCGTGCGCCCTTCGTTTTCTTTCCCACGTACGCACTACGTGGCTCGTGACTTTCAGCTTTCCGCACACAACTCAGACTCCCACCGCCATCTGGAATCACTATTTTGTGTGTTTTTTTCGTGTTTTGTCGCATTTGAGCTCATGCTCCGATTTAATCTAGATATCACAACATTTAGGAATTTATCAATCAGTATGATCAAAGTAGTCTCTTTTTTTTTCTTTTTCTTTTTTTTTTTTTTTTCTCTGCATAATGTACATTATGCATATTATAGAACTAGATCAGAAAAGAACTTCGTCAATTTTTTGGATAACGAAATATGAATCTTTGTAGTTAGATGAAATATTATACAAACACTTCATAAACTCATAAAATGAAACCTAACTATTCTTTATTATTATTATTATTATTATTATTATTATTATTATTATTATTATTATTATTTGATTGTCTCACATCAAAATTTTGCATATTTTTTTTAACTATTTGACCATATGTAAATGTATTCTGAATAAAAATTTTCGTACTGTACGATTAAGGGATTTAGAAACTTTTAACTAAAGATTAGTAAAATAAATCGTGTGTATTTATATTTTTAAGAAATTTTCATTTTGGCTCCAGGCCTAAAAATATATTATATATAATAATAAAAAAAAGCCACAAATTTTATTTTTATTTTCTTCCTTGACAGCACCAAGGGGGGTCCACTTTGACCAGTAAATCACGTCACTTACACTCGAAGACCAATGCATGAGAGAAAAAGTTACAACTTCAAACTGCATTCTGTTTATGACATTGCTCTATCTTTAATTTCGCCACTCGTCCAACGTAACGTTGGATAAATGCTCTTTCAAATATGCCCAATGCTATCTAATTTAATAATCCTTTTTTTAAACAATGATTTTTTATCCTTTTCTGTAGCATTTCTACCATTCAGAATCATTCTAATAATTAAGAAAATAAATAAATAAATAAATACATTTAATTTAGTGGGATGAAGATTCCAAAAAAAAAAAAGAAAAACATACATACGTACGTACGTACGTGTATATATGTATATATACATGAGAAATAATATATATACACGAAAAATAATATATATACACATATACATGTGTATATTAGTTAATAATATAATTAATTAATTAATTAAAAAATATTATCTAAATTTTATTAACTAGTAAAAGATTTAATAAATTAAATTTTTGTACACAAAACACAAAATAAAATTAGAAATTTAGTAGAAAAATAATGTAAAGTATGCATATTTAAGTGTATAAGGAGTGTATAGTGTATGTATTAAAAATTGTACACAAAAAGGGGCTCCAAACACACATAAAATCCAAAACGGGAATTGAGCACTCTCCACGTCATATGAGGATTAGAGGGTGAGAAATTTGAATCAAAATCGAATATCACTAAGATAACAACCAAGAATCCAAGGTAAACTCAAACATCTAATCATATGTTACCCATACTAACTTTTTCCTACATTAATGTGGCATCTTCCTTATTCCTTCTACTTTAAAAAAATAGACTCTCCTCCTATTTTCTCTTCTCTACTCGACTTCCCTCCTCTATTGCAAGATCTTAGTAGTTTCAAGTCTCAATAAAAAAGAAATCGCATCAAAATAAAGCACACACATCAATTCATAAGGTATTACCCTTACACAACATTTTATTCTGTTCTTTTTTCCTTTCTTTTTATCTTAGATGTTGATTTTGGTATTCTCCACTCTTGTTGGAACAAAAGGTTGATAGCGCACACATAAAGACATAACGATCCATTTTACTAGGTACTACCCTACACTATTTTCACTACTCTCTCTACTTTTTCTTTCCTTCTTCTTTCCACCCCTTGATGTGATCGTTCTTTCTGAAATTTTTGAAATACTTTCCAAATTTCATCATCAAAACAGAAACGTAAATCAACCAAAAGAAGAGCCAAGAACTCTCTTTTGAAGCATACATCATCAAGCAGACGTTCTGAGCAATAATAGAAAGGTATAACGATCTTATTCCTTTCTAATGACACTTTTTTTTATTTTCGGCAATTAATCTAATGATTTAGAGGGTTATAGGTTTACAGAAACATGAAAGGTGGAAAGAAATAACATCTACATGGGGAAAGGGATCAAATATGCATGCATGTTCATAAAACTAGTAACTATGCATGATGCATGTAGAGATTAACGATATATATAGTAAATTGATGTTAATAAGGTGTTATTTGATGAAAAACTAGCAAGTAGGGTTGCTGGAAAATCATAAATATAAATACACAAAATTCTGATTTTTAGGGCATGATGATAAAACATACAAACAAGACATGTATGCATGATATAATTGGGGTATAGGCATTTTTAAGTGACAATTGAGTGTAATTGCAAATTTGGTGAGAGCTCCATACATTTAGATGTCAAAAACCAGCAAGTAGGTTATTGAAAAATGGGGATCTAAGTTACATATAACGTTAATATTGGAGTGTTATAAAATAGCACACCCATAAGAACTGTATGCATGAAATAATTATGATACATGCATGTTTAAGAGATGGTTAAGCATGATCACTAATAGGGTGTTGTATGATGCATACATGAATAAAAAACCAGCAAGGTAACTTGTTAAAAATTGATGGTTAAACATGCTTAAAAGGCTAGAAAGAGGTGTAAGACTTTAATATACATCAAATCTTAAGAATATGCATATAAGTCATGAAAACGACTATGATTTTATGCACATAATGCATGCTGGTCATTACTGAATATTTAATGGCTTCAGAAGATTTTAAAAGTAATTAGATAGTGAGTGTTCATACTTAAAAAAAGGGTAAGTTAAGTCAAATTATCAAACAAGGGGAACAGTGCGCACTAAATACACTGAAAAGGTGAATGATGCATTGTTTGTCATGTTTGTTAAGAAATTAGTAAATTTATGGTTTAAAAATATTATATAACGTTCAATTACTAAAAATAACTACCTTAAATATTTTAGATTGAGAAGTCACGACATTAGAGTTGACAGTGTACAATAGCAGGAGCTGAAAAAGTGCATTAACAGGTAAAAATGACTACTGCGCTCTTTCGTATTATTTTAGTTTTAAATATAAAATATAATTGTATGTCTATTTGATTGAATACCTAGGAGCATGCTAGGGTATGATTATGTCATAATTGTGATTGAATGATTTCATGCATGTATGACATAATGAGTGATACGTCTTATGTGTTGGATAACATGTATTATAATTATATGCATATTGAACTCATGTTTTTACAATATTTTTTTGTTACGTGTAGAAAATGTGAGATATTGAGCATGCTAAACACTTGATCTTGTTAAACACTTTACAATTATTGTAATCAAGAACCGAACCACGTACCGGTTCAATGAATCACAATTGATTGTTGTGGGTGTTCTCAAATTATTAAATTGGTACTATATTTGAAACGAAACACTGGATTGGACCCTCGTTCATAGACATTAAATGATGGCTATGACCCCTCTTTGTCATTAGCGCTGAACGCTTGTTGTTTTGATGAAAACACCGAGGATGGTCCTTTTGATTTGAATGTCAACTAAAAAATAATTGAATTGCTTGAAACGCCTAATATTTAATAAATTTTTGCATATTCCATGTTTTGACTTTAATAATGCTTGAGATGTATTGTGTATGATCCACTAAGCTCTTTAAGCTCACCCCATTTCTTATTTTTCAAATATCCAGTAGTTAAGCACTGCCGTTAATTAAAAAAAGTAGAGCATAGTTAGTGGTATACCTCCTCGATGAGGTTGTCCTAGTCATAAGTTTATTATTATCTTTAGTTAGACAAGTAGTCAAAAAAATCTCTTTTTATTTCATTTATTAAGTTATTTAAAATAAGGCCGTGACGCCAAATATTAGTTTGATTATTATTATGTTAAATTGAACAAATATTACATTCCATGTTTTTAGTTATAAACCTATTTGTTATTTATTTATTTATTCATAAAATTTTGTGAAATGTAAACTTATAGGACCAGAAAATTTATTATTGATGTGTGAAACAAGTAATATTTCGATTTTTGACGATATCATGTGACAAAAATAAACATGTATATTTTTACATCTCTAAGTATGAAATCAATGTAAAAATTGTAAGTGTTTCAAGAGCCGGAATGTTACAATCATGAATGTCGCTGTAATAAAAAGTTTAAAAGGAACGAAGGAGACCTATATGTAAACTATTATACTTAAGGCACTTGTAGAACTTTGGCTACCAAACTTGGATAGCTCCATATAAATTCTAGATAAGCCAGAACCGAACTTAATTTATACTGTTTATTAAAACAACGTTGATAGTTGTACACAGTACACCCGCAGTACTCAAAACAATTCTAGTCCCATTCCTACGTTGCTTGTGTAGATAATGAATGTTCCAGTAAAAAAAACCGTAGCTTTTAAATAAGAAGTGTAGTAATGATACCCATCCTCCTGATTTACAAATTGATCTCCTAATTTAAATTATTTACTAGCTACCCTTTCACTCAAAACTTTATAATTACTATCCAACCGTTACATGATTTTAACAAACTATAAAGATACGCAGACATGATTTTTAAAAATAACATTTTCAGTTGAAAATAGAAACTAATAATTCGTATGAAAACCATATGTTAAATCAGAAAATATAAAATTGTAAATATCTGTTTGTCAATAGGACGTTAATTTAAAGACTAGATCAATGTTGCAACTTGGGTAACCTAATAGTATACACATGTAAGTTGGGAGAGAAGATATTCTGAAGTAGAAAAGAGAGAGTCGAAAGAGAACCTCTTATATGGTTTAAGAGTGTTACGCACAGTAGTCCCCATTGAAATATTTTTCTACTGGGTAATACATTGCAATGACATCGTTGCCCCCAAATTTCCTCCCGTGAAGTGCAGCCTTTGCTTTAGCAGAACCTTCCTCGTCCGAATACTCCAAGAACACCTGCACATTCAATCACATTGACATGATTTCAGTCTTTGACATCATCAAATTGATCAACCTTCTCTCTCTCTCTCTCTCTCTCTCTCTCTCAATTTTTCTCTTTTTTTCCCTTTTTTTTCTTGTGCACGCACGCTCTTTTTAAGTCTAGGCAGTTACCAAGTTCAGCAGTCAGGGAAACATATATAAAACAACTGTTGTGCTATTTTTCTTTATTGGGTCTTTGGCCCATTGGTATTCCTACTAACCCCTTTGTAGGGAGATAGGACAACTCTAGAGTCTTGGGTATTGCAGTTTACTGTTTACACACAGCACAGCAGGCAACGCATCTCAAATAGGATGAACAGTAAGGATTACACATGGCTGCAACTTTTTAAGAACTGATGACCTAACATACCCGTCCCATCAAATGCCCAGGCTAGTAACCACTTTAGCTACCTAAGTTTGAATATTTGTAGTATTCTTCCATCAAGTAGCCTTTAGCTAGCTCTAATTATCTAGTTATCTGGAGAACATCTTCAATCAGGTTTTCCCAAGTAGTACAGCATGATATAGGAGTTTTGAAAGATCACTTGCACTGACAATCCAAATTCTCTCAGACAGACATGTTCAATTCGGATGCATTTAGCTTGGTTCTTATTAACCATAATACTTTATCCTACAGATTCTCAACAAGATGCAATAAGCATGCCAAGATCTTGGTGAAGATCTTTTTTTAGGTAGAACCCTGGTGTACAAAAGAATGTGATACATCACAAAGTCAGGTCATTCTAAATGTTCAACCAACTTTCATTTTCATGTAGAAAACTAGAAAAATATCATGCATCTTATATGAAAATTTTGATAGGTGAGATTTTCAGATCTGAAAGCATACTTAAGCAGTCAGTATATAACTTTTGAAGGAAAGCAACTACAACTCCCAGCAATAAAATGAGAAAAGTGCATAAAAAGTGTAGCAGGCAACCAAATATACCTTTCCCACACCTGTGTTCTGCCATTCATTTTCCTTTGGACGAGGAATAACTACATTCACCAAGGAACCTGGTCAACGAAAGATGCAGGCATCAATATTCCTAAAATTTACAATATATCTACTATAAAAATACATGCACATAAATAAGAGTATCATTGCTCCTGACTATTTATTTTTTCTTTGTTTTTCCACAAATAACTGCCAATTAGAACATTGATCCATCTGCTTCCATTACTTTCAATATCATATTGACTGGTTTAGCCACTTGTTTGGCCCAGAGCCTGCTGTTACTGGTTTCCAGCTCAAATGTGTAATTTAAAATGGAAGTAGTTTTAAAATATATATATATATATATATTCTATTACGTTATTTCTTGGCAAAATCACATCTCATATTGATTGCACCAAACAGAGAAGGGAAAGGCTAAACTGCGCTTGGAATGATAAAAGGAATGAAAATGAACAGCTCTACATACCAAACTTTCCACACTCTTCTCTCATGTCCTCTAAAATGTCATTGTATTCTTCATCATCCTGTAACTCGTCAGCACTCACCGCCTGCATGTTGGAGAGATTATACAATGAGGACCAATATATTAAACTCATTGCTTGATAATCAATAGGTCCAACAAACAAATATCCTTGTCATTCATAAGTGTACCATTGGAAATCCACATTGATAAAGTGGAAAAGATTTTCAAGGTGCCAGTACATCACAAAGCCCTAACTCTGAGTAGCATTATAATGGCGATGAGCCTGACATTTGACATACTTAAACAACAGAAGACAAGACTAGAGGATGGGCAAGAACATCAAAAGGCTACTCAACGTTTAGAATAGCATGAGTTACAATAAAAGAAACAAAGAAAATGCACTAGTAACTATTGAAGGAAAACGTAACACAAGGAGGCATGCATGCAACATAAATGACAAGACATTATTGTTTGTAAATGAGGGTGAACTAAATTTGTAACTGACACCATCATATTTTTACCCTTAACTATACAAAATGGAGGGCTCATACTCTGTTGGGAGAAAATGGTATAAAAACACATTTCCAAGGGGGACTTACATGGTTTAGAAATGTCAAACTGTAGTTAATAATCTTGTCAATCAATTGAGTTTGCTGAAAATTATTATTGAAAAATGAAAAATGTTGTAACAGAAGACAAGGATACCTCAGCTAAGCAGACAACTTTAGTAGGAATCTCCAGAACTGGTTCATTTTCCATTAGAACTCCAGGCAGATGCATGCCACTAGCCTGCAGGACCATTTTCTGCACCCAAGCAATCAATAGTTATTGAATGTCCAGGATAACCAATAGAAAGAGCAGCGGCAACTGCAATGATATAAGAGCTTCTTTGTCTCGTTACCTGCATAGCAATATGCTGTTGAGCTTGTTGCAATATGTTTTCCTGGTCTTTTTCCTGCCCACTGCCGTAAAAGAAACGTCTTAAGATAGGTAGGCCCTTTTATTGTACTTTAAACTTAATATATATGATGTGCACACAAAAATTTTTTTGTTTATGGATCTAGTTCCAAAAATTCCATTTGTAATCTCTCTCAGCATTCAATGCATATTTCTGAATAATTTTCTTTTTCAGTCATTCAACCATTTCATTTTAACACACAATTATTTATCTTTTATAACATTCAGCCTCCAAGTATTTGTTTTATTTTTTTGGGAAGCCTACCACCTCTTTCTCTTTTTTATTATTATTTATAACCCTTTTTGGTTACATGCAATACACATGCCAGTGGACGTGCCATGTGTGCATGTGTTAATTTACACTTCCTTTTCTTTTTTGTAAAATTTCCTGTGGTGAAGTATCATTTATGTAGTATACTTTAGCAGCTTAGGTGTTTTAGCAGCATGCCACAATCAAAAGTAAGGGAAAAAACAGTATAAAAACCCTTTCTCAATGGTAGCCAATTTCACTGGAATTTGGATTCTGTCCACCGTCTCTCTCTTCTAATTAATGTGCTCAAGATTAAATGAGTGAGCTTTGTCTTTATGCTTAATTACAAATTACATGTCCACATAAAAGGATCACTACACGCATAATCATACAACCAAATGACGAACTCCATGTTCTGATTGGCAATTATCAAAACCAGAAGTTTGGTGGAACATGAATGGATAATTTTGGCTTTCAAAGGGGGTGTTATTGTCTAAGTCTGTCAATCTTGATACAATTAAATGCATATACCCTTTTCCTTAATTTTGCACCTAAATGACACCAGAGTGGCCATCTTTTGCAAACAGAATAAACCATAAAAGACAGGTATGAGAATGATTACATTATTAAAAAAAAAAACATATTATGGTAATATCAGACAGATTACATGCATTTACCAGCGAAAAAAATGTCTATTAGATAGACCATCTAGAGCAAAAACAAGGAGCAAACCAATGTTTGGTTGTGCACTTGTGCTAAACTGCTAATGACTCAGGACTTCCGACAAAAAGCACAAAATCTCGAGTTCAATTCCCATGTTGGCCAGTAGAGCCTATCCCCTTTGAGTAACCAGGGGCCTAACTGGATTAGATGGACAAGTCCAAAAACCATTTAGTTGTCCCAAAAAAAATAATAAAAAAATTAAAAAAATGAAAGGCTAGTATCAGATGGAACAATACGACCCACGTAGGTCGGGTTGGCTCAAATTTTGCATCAAATCTGAGCACCACTATAGCACAAGATGGATCAAACCTATAGATTTAGCCTAACAAGTTTAAGAAAGACCATAAATAAATAAATAAATATATATATATGTTAGTAGAAAGCATCAACGAAGCAATAAGCATTTTATAATAACAACCTGGCAGAGGCACGACGAACAGTTAGGGTCTTATCTCCCATTTTTAAACCATTAAGAGCAGCACAAGCTACATCCGTCACAGCTGAATCCTGAAATTCCCATGTTTCAAGATTATAGATATCACAGGATCAGTAAAAATAAATAAATCAAGGATCAAATTCATTGCAGTCAAACCAAAGGAAAATTGAAATCCATGATAAAGATGTAAGGGAGTTTTCGAAAGCTGGGCCATTTCACAAACCTGATAAACACAGAAACCATAGCCTTTTGAGTTCCCTGTATCCCTATCCTTAACAAGGTCAAATCCCCGCAGAGGGCTGCAAGAGATTAGAACTAATAAGCACTAGATGCTAATGTTCAACTGAACTGAAGAAGCTGACTAAGGGCATTACAATAGAAGCATAAGTTGATGAGCTCGAGACGGTTTATAAAACTTAATCAACATTAACCAATTCAGCAAGGTTGGTCAGTCAAATCAACATATGCTAATGCAATTATTGGCGTAGTAAGTAGGATCATACCCAAAGGATTCTAGGAGCTCCTTTATCTGTACTTCAGTGAAGTAGTATGGCAATCCACCAACAAATATGCGATCTGGACCTTCCACTCCACGAATTGCACTATAAAAAATTTCTCTAAGTCAGTTTACACAAAAATCTGACTTCCATATTTAATACACAAAACCCAACCCAGACCTACTCAAGACCCAATGCAAATTGAGGCTAAACATCAAAGACTTTCAAAGCTCATCCAAAGTTCCAAATAAATGTTGGATGAGATGCTTAATGACAAAACCAAACAAATACAATACAATACACAAAACTTGAAGCAATATAAACCACAAAATCTAATTTCAATGCCAGAATGTCAAATGATTTATCTGAATCTCGTGATCATGGTTGTCAAAATAGTGAATCAAAAGTGAACACTTTTATGGTTTGATGAGTTGAATTGGGATTCAAATCGGTGAATTGTTGGATTCATGATAAATATGTGAACCATATATTTTTTTTATTTTTGGATGTTGAGTATCCAAAGAGTTGTGGGAATGTTAATGCTTTTAGCAAATTAATGTTTCAGACGATTCACAATGATTCAGCTAGTAATTTGATCCAATTTGCCAGCGGTTCACACGTATTCATTTATGATTCACAGGTTTAGTTACTTGAATACAATTTCACGAATTGTATGATATAAGAGTTCAGATCATGATTCACCTACAATGCTCAGATGACATAATCATTTCCATCTTTCAACAAATATTTTTCTGTTCATATCTTCTAAAAATTGCTTGAAATATCGGTAAATATCCTTGTGAATATTCTGCCATTATGCATTATCCCAATTCCCCTTGGAACAAATTGATATAACTCACCCAGGTTGGAGACCAACAGCAGCTAAGTTGAGTAGAGCGTTTGGATGGCTTGGACCAAGAGCTGCAGCTAATGAAGGATTATAGTCTGTAGGCCTTCGAACCCTAACAGAAACGCCCTGTCAAGAGACAAACATTGCATTAGTAAAATGACAATGAGTTACATGCATAATCATTTTCAACCATGTATCTACAGCTTTACTTGCATCTTACATTTAAGCTCAAATTCAATCGAACAAAGCCTTCTCCTAATCATGTGTTACATTCAGAAAAAAAAAAAAAAAATCAATAAACAATATAATGCAAATTAAGAAATATAGAAACATCAAAACCATTATATGCTCACCACCCTGCCCATATGGAAATTTATCACAAATAAATTGAGCTTTTGAAATCTATGCATGGGAAGTTCAAGATTTGGTGCCAACAATCACTACTTTAAGAGAGACATCAATTTGATTGTCCAACAACAAATTACTATTTGGTTTTCTATGCCAAGTGTATGAAGGTTGGAACAAAGGAAAAAAAGATTTGCAATTATGCATAAATAACCTATTTATATTATGATTAGCCTATGGATGCCGAGTTTGTAATTATAGTGTAAAGCAGATCCAAAAGAAATATTAAACTGCCAAAGTACTCTCTAAGTATGGATTCAACTAAATAACTAGAAGGTTGTAAAAGAAGTACATGAGTACTGTTTAAGTACAGTTGCAATTGCAAAGTAGCAAGAGACATAAGGCAACAAAGAGTGCCACTAAATTTGGCAAAACTTAGATTATGGATTAGTCAAATATCGAGCCACAACATGTGCAGCACCAATATACCAAGGCTGTAAAAGCAGCCCAACCAAAAATGCTCCAATATGTGCATGCCCCTTTTAGTATTGGAGTCGTCACTTTGTTGGCACCCACTGCCAAGCAACAGCTTTAGAAGATTCAAACAATGTTTCATGATTCTTTTAATTTTTTTTTTTTCTTCCAACCAGGTAAAAAGGTAATCTTATACAGAGTTTGTTAAGTATACTTCCAGTTATTGATGTAATATCAGCTTGTAAATATCAATGACTCCTAAACATCTTAAAACGAAATCTTATTCATCCTCATATATAAGAGAGAGACTTGACGTGAAAAGAGAAAACTGCCAAGTCAATCATCAGTTATTAGTTTACTTGTATGGGAAAAAAAATTTGGGAAGATGCCAAAAAGAATACGAGATAGCATATCTCATCAAAATTTAGCGTGGGGGCGCACAATATTACAGGCACACTTTAGCAATTTAAAAGTTATGAAACTTCAATTTGAAAAGTTCATAGAATTATACTGTGTTATAATCATTCATGCATCTCTCAAGATATAATAAAAGTTATAACAAGATTAGATCATACACTTAGACCAAATGGACACATTAAATAAAAATTATAACAGTTTCCTTGAGATTTACAATATCAGTAATGTTCATATTGCTTCAGTAATACACTATCTCTTAATGCATTCAGCTCATTCTTTATCCCTATTAGTTTTGAGTGATTTGCATTAATTAACAACTTCAAGAAGGTTCATGACTGTTCAGTGTTTCAAGAGGATCATCTTTCACTGAGATGAACATTGTAAAAAATTGGCTTATTATAGAACTTTTTATACAGGTCAAGCAAACAGCAAAAGGATTGATTAAATTCCACGATAACCCAAACCATAAACACTAAGTATGAATATTTATACAACCATCTAGTGCCATTGTACAGTATAGTTATCTGTACAAATGTAGAAATATTAAATATCATTTATTTTTAAGATATTTAACCTTTGTTTCTTGTCCAAAAAACAATACAAATGAGTATTAGCAGCATCAGAGGCCCGGCATCAGCAGTCATAACAACAATAATAATACCAATGTCATAAACAATATGAATTAAATAAAAAATAATAAAAGAAGAAATATAAAAACACCTCAAAAACTATGCCATCTAGTGCCATTGCATTGCTCGCTTCTTCCACGGTTCTCATCTCCACAAAAGCAAACTTCTTTTCATGGTTAATGTATACATTAACAACAGAATCACCTAAAACACTGACAAAATGTTATCTAAAAGTTGAAACAGATTGTATATTTTATAGAAGTCTATGAATCATTGAACCCCAGAGAATCAATTAATGAAAAGGGGATTAAAAAAATAACATGAGAAAAAGAAAGAAAGCAGCATAAGTAAAACTAGAAGAGTAAGCAGACCTGGACCAGCAGAGTTCCCTCCAATTGCAGTCATGACACTACTGAAAAATGTTGCAATTGTCTGTTTCAAGAGATATTTCAAAAATTACAATACCATTTGAGAGGCAAAGAAAAAATAGATGGATATTCAGACAATAAATATATGAGGACAGCTTCACTTGAGCCTCTATTCAAATATTTGTGAATGAAATCGTGCTATTTGTTCTTCCAGTGATAAAATGATAGTGAAACCAGAGTTTTGAATAGCTCATTTTAATTTTCTCTCTTGTTTTTCAACCAAGTCAAGAGTATTTCTTTGTCCATTTTTCAACTATAGGGTACTAAAGATATTATCCACTGCAATTATTTAGCTAACTTAAGTTTGCAGAGGATAAAAAATGCAATGATTGAATATTCGCAAGTTAATTAAATCCAAATATTTCCTATGCTACCTTTTAGGCAATAATTTTTAATGGAAAAAAGAGGATTTAATTTAAAAAGCACATGCACAAATTTACCTTAAGGTCTTACTGGATAACCTTACCGTCACTACAATTAAGATTATGCTAAGAAAAGGTAAAATTGAAGACAAAAGAAGCACTTGAAACTCTTTGGAGCAATGGCCACTAGCCTATCACCCTGCTGCTTTGGTTCTCTCCAGATGTGTGTAAAGTAGACAAGGGCACTAACTCAATTTGACTGAGCTAAGGCTTCCTCAAACTACATGAAATTAGGCGATTAGCTAAATAAATTTTCTTCCTACAATCCACTCTGTCAAGGACTAAATCACCATCTAAATCACAAGTAATTACACCTTTCTTAGTTATTTCAGGTCATATTGTTTTAAACTTTTCTCTACCTCTATCATTGCCATAACTTGTTAGCAGGTTACTCTTCTTTAATAGGGAACCTCCTAATTTCAGCAATTAAAAACAGTGTTATAGAGGCAGATAGGCAAACCTAGGCGGTAAGCCTTTATAAGACGAGGCAAGGCCAAGGTTAGGCCTATACGAGTCTAAGACAGACCATGGAACAATTAATTAAAAATTTTTAAAGAATATTTATTTATTTATAAGTCCATCACTCCATATGTGTGTGTGTGTAAATAGATAATATATTAAATAAATAACATATTATTTAATTTTTATTAATATAGGGCTTAGAATAATTTATTTTTCAATCCAAAAAAAAAAAATTACTAACACCCTGCTATAGTGCCTAAGTCACTGCCAAGGTGGGTTGGGCATCTAGGCGTCACCTAGGAGAAGCTTTGACAACACTCATTAAAAATTAAGAAAGATGAAAAAAAAATAAAAATAAAAAAATAAAAAAAATAAAAACTCACTAACTTTAGATATAAACAATAGTCCTAACATTTAGTAGGCTTAAAGCCTTAAATTCCACAAACATTCCCATTTCTTCTAAATCATCCCAACCACAAGAATATTGATCCTTTGAAATGCTTCAAACATCAAAATGCAAAGATAATTTCAACCAATTAAGAATGATCTGGGCTTCTGCATGAGAATATATCATCAGCTTATTGCTACCAGTAAACTTTGGTGTTTTAGTTGCTGGTATTCAGTTTGAGTTCAAGTGTTGGTAATTCCTAAAAGCAAGAAAACATAACATAATGAGTAAAGCGCTGATTTGTTTAATTTGTTCATTTTTTTTTGCAACTTCACATGCTTTGGAGATGAAACCTGCAGTTCAGAGACTACGTCTTTCTAGAGATTATATATATGTGCATATATATATATATATATATATATTCATGTGACAACTGACAAGTGCCAGATGCTTAGGCATACCTTAGTAGATTAATTTGGGATTCTGGGACAAGATTGTGGTCAGTTGTTCTTTTACTTGGTATTGCACAGGCTTTTGGTTTAACAATTTAACGGTCTTTTCTGCCACATTAGCTATTATTGATAGTTGATTACTTATTCTCAATGTGCTGGCAGAGAAGCGTTCCACTACTATTAGTCAAGCTTAATAATATATATTTGCAGTTTGAATCATTGAATGTTCATTATCTTTTAGATGATCAGGTTTTGTGGAAACCTTCTTGCTCCTATTAGGTCTAGGGTCAACCTAACTCTTTCTGTAGTTATTCTAAAACACTACTTGCAAGCAAATATTAGCCTCTGGCATATCTTCTAACCATTCAGATGTAGCATACGCGGGATACCTCCAAATGTCAAACACACATCTGTACTCTTATCCCTCTTCTTTTCAAGGAAAAATGCAATATAAATATGTGATGTACCTGAATCTGAAGCAAACTTATAATCCTAAACATAGAGAAATGCAAAATAATGATATAAACACTGATAAATGAGAAAAAGAAACAAAAAGTTAACTTTATTATAGTAGCTTTTAATTTAATACAAAAAAGCCCTTTAAAATGTTATAAACTTGCTCTTCATGAGGAAAAAGGACAGGAGAAAAAGCAACAACTAACAACTTCGTAACACAACCTGCTCGTTTGCCATTAGAGGAAGACCACCAACATATACTCGCCGTGCATGCCTTGTAGCCTACAAGAGAAAAAGGAGAGAACCAAAACTAATAAGCATTTACTGGTTCAAAGAAGAGAACAAAACATGGAGGCAGAGACAAATCAATTGGTAACATACCTGCTGAGTCATGGCTTGCGCTGGCATTAGTGGAAGCGCTCCAAACTAAATTAGAAATTAGATATTTGAGTTTCACAGCTAACAACTATAACTCTAGAATATGAAAGTTCAAAGTTGCATGCACACCAATGCCTCTTGATTAAAGGAAGAAGAGAGAGAAAAAGAAACCTGTGTAGCCCCGAAAGGAAACATATTCGGAAACAGTCCTGGCACCGTCTGAGCAACTCCTGGCACTAGACCTGCATTCTTAAATGAAAAGTATCAAAACCCAAAAAAACCAAAAAAAAAAGGTGAGAATGTAGAATCCTGAGCAGAGACAAAGTTGACCTTTTTTTAATTTTGTTTTACACGTTCGACTAAATTTTAAAGGTCAAATGGCATTTAAAATGTAAAATAACTTGAAATGAAAAATCCATCACTGCGGATGCTGGAAAAATATTTGCAGAACTACCAAACTGAAAACAGTTGCCGGTTGAGGCGAACAAGATCCAGCATGCCCGTGCATTTGTTGTCCGTTGAACATAACATCTACAGTAGTCACGTCCACAGGTAGCCAAGTGGGACATGTAGCCCAACATTGCCTTCTTACCCAAATGACAAACATAGAACAGAAGCAGAGAAAAACACACAACACAGCCAACAACACAACAACAGTCCTTAGTTTCAGTATAAAACCACTAAATTAAGATATAGTCCAAAAGAGAAGAATATAAATAGAACTCAACTCCAAGGGTTACTTCAACTCCAGAAAAATAATAATGCTTCTGATCAGGAAACAACCACTACTGAACTATCAAGATAACTCTAGAAAATAAATCAGACAGGCTAGAGAAATGCAACAGATTCAAATCAGACCTGGAATAGAAGAATCTGGAAGAACAGGAGGTCCTGGTGGTGCCATGTCAAAGCCACTTGCCCTTTTGCTGTAAAGGAACATATAAGCATAACTCTCAGATTTTGACTTCAATAAGCCACAAAATTGCATGCCAAAAAAAAACTACTGGACTGAAAAGAAATGCAAAGTACAAAAAATTAACTACTTCCATTAAACCTGCATAGAAAAGAAGTGAAAAATTAATAAATGGAGATATTCTAACCAGAGAAAATGAACAGGACTTTTAATTCATAGGAAGCAATTGTAATCATAAGCTGTAAGTAGAATAATATAATGAAATTATATGCCTAATTTGCACCTATAGTATCACTATTCCATATTGGACAATTTGAGGGCAATGACAATATCAAAAAAACCAAATATCAACTAAAATTTTAAAATTTGAGTGACTAAATCAAGCCAAATTTCTCTTAAGAGGTGAGGCATAAGCCTCACATTCTTATACAAAAATACATTATTGTCTATTATATTTCTAAAAGAAATATCACAAGAAATAGAGAAACACAATATGCAAGCAAACTGGAGATATTTTTCTATTTACGTAGTATGATTACCTTATCACATGGCAATATCAGACACTAAAGAGTCAAGAACACAATCAATAGCTTCAGTTATAATGGCAAATCTTCCCAAGAGTCAGTTGTGGGAATTGATGTGCCCAAATATTATTTCCAACTTAGCAAATACCATTGGTTGCTCTTTCGTGGCTTGATCGTCTTCCTCTTGAAGGAAATATGCAGCCTTTGGAATATCGGGAGCTAGTTATTTCCAAAGTCTCCAAGAGGTTGGATGGATGGAAAAGGATTTTTCAGTAAATAAGTGGGAAACTTGCCCTCATTTTGCTCAACTATTGTTGACAATTCCTATATATATGTACCATGTCTATCTTTAAAATTCCATTGTCAGTGGCAATTCAGATTGAGAAGGCAGTTAAGAGATTTTTGGGGGAGACACTAAAGATACCAGTCCCAATTATGATTAAATGGGAAGTCGACAATAGGTTGGTTGAGTATTGGCAATATCCTCCTTTGGAATGTGAAGCTATTTAACAATTGAGTCTAGAGGTCCCTTGAGGAACCAAGTTGGGCACAAGTCATCTCTAATCATCATGGTATGTTAGTGTGTGAAGGGGTAGGTCAAAGGTCTGCCTTTAAATTCTACCTATAGATGCCCTTAGAAGTTCATCTCCTCATTGATGCCTCGGCTGGTGCAGCACCTCACGCCTTAAGGTTCGTAATATGGACAGATAAGTCAAGGTATTCAAATGTCATGTTTCTATATATCAAAGAAAAAAAAAAAAAGATAATTGGAACTTACAATATAAAATTCAAAAATAATATGTATTTCCACCTCTTAGTCTTTGCACTATCTGGTAAGTACTTTAAGTTTTAAACTGTTTCCCTAAAATTTGATCAGGCTCTCATAACAAACTCACAAAAACAATAGCAAAAGTTAACTTGGTAGTAAGTTTCCCAAAAAAAAAAAAGACTAACTTGGTAGTGTGTGTGAGGTCTTCAATAAGTTAGGCTATGAGTTAGAAAAAAAGGATCTGTCCTAATAATCAACTCATAGCTCTAAGATGAAAAAATAATAACATAATGGACATGCTCTGGAAAAAATTACAAAATGGCAGCAGAAAAACAGATAAGAATTTAAGCTTGGTATTTTAAAACGTGGTTCTCTCCAAAATAATTTTCAATTAGATCTTTAGGAAAGAAATTTGTGTTAATCCTAGTATCATTTGGTGAGTGTTATAGGGAAAACACAAGACATAGAAGAAAAGAAAAGCAGGCAAAGACTAGGGGGTTAAGTTGAGCTCATAGCCACATATAGTGAGACTTATGCCTCAGATAACATTGAGGGGCAAGTCTGTGGGCGTAAGCCTTAAATAGCTGAAATGTGAGCCTCAAGAGGGATATTAGGACATGAGCATTAAGGTGATTTCAATGACCCAAGGAACTAGCCTTAATGCATCTTTAAACTATGATAACAATAGGAAGCAACAAACATAATGCCATCATGACCACAAGTAACATGGTTAAGCGTATAAAAATACCTTTTGGAAGGGGAGCGTGAACGAGAGGGCGAACAAGAACGTGATCTACATTGATTCCTAGATGCATCACTTGAATGAGAGTGTGGTTTATGTCTATCTCTCCTCTCTCTAACTCGATCATGATCACGTGTTCTGTAAAGATAAGAAAGAGAAGATATTAAAAAATAATAATAAAAAATAAACCATGCAAATATCACCAAAACCCCATCAACACCAGGAAGGAAAGAATAAAGAATATCAGTTAGAGTTTTCACAATACGTATGGAAACATGGGACTAAGAAGTTTCATTCAAGATTTGCAAGACAAAATGAAACAAAAACATTTATCAATCATACAACTTTTACCTGTCATAATCATGCTTCCTACGACGGTCATAAGCACCATACTTATCCATATTTCTATTACTCTTATCTCTGTAGTCTTTACGGTGGCGATCCCAGTCTTGTTCCCTATCTCGATCCTTTTCTTTTAATCTTGACCTCTCACGATTTAATCCACAATAATTACGCTGAGACAATGAACACAATTAAGTCACAACAAACCTGAAGACAGCCTAAAAACTAAAACAGATACAACAATCAACAATCAACAATCAACAATCAACAACCAAAACCATAACCAAAAAGAAAATGGATTAGTAACATTGAGTATATTTTTCAAAACAATCATCACAAGACAAATAAAAACGAAAACCAAAACAAAAGTATACTAATTTCCGCATAAACCTAAATTCCCGAGCTCATAATTGCCTCAAGTAACTGCCAACTCCAACCCAAGAATATGCTTTCAAGTTTCTCATAGGTTTCAAAAACTTATAAATGATACATATCATTTATGTGGGCAAGAACAAGCCGAAATTTCCATTTCCTACGTCTATTGCCACCATAGAAACTACAAACTGGTAAATCCTATGATTGCGAATATCAACGATATTATATGGATTCACATAACACAATTCATCTTCGATAACGAAGATCGATGAAATTAACGGAGAAGCACTTTCCTTCTAAAACACTAAACTAAAGAATCCAAGTAACTCTTTGAACAGAGATTCGAGATACGGACCTTCCGATGCGAATTTGGATCTTCAAAACCATCGAAAACAGACGATCCTTCCGGATCACCTGCTCTGCAATCGTCGCCGATCCCGTCGTGATCAGACATCTCCCGCCTAAAAACCCAAAACCCTAATCCTCAATTGGCTTCCACCTTCAAGTAAAAAAGCGAAATTCTTAGAGTAGTGCTACTTGCAGAACCGCGGTCGAGCTCGTAATGAAATGACAATGGATAGAAATGTTTGAGCAGAATGTTACATTACGTCATCTCTATGGGCAATTGGAATGGGCCACCATGATATTGGGCTTATTGATTTTGAAAGCCCATGTTCAATCAATCCTTGTTAGCCCAAGAAAGGCCTGCTCCAATAAAATGTAGGAAAAAATACATTTTGTACAAAAAAAAATAAAAATAATTATAAAAATACTATCACTTTCGTTTTTATACAAATACGAAAATTTAATAGCAAAA
>JAJIYU010000354.1:0-56104 GCA_030144865.1 Tinospora cordifolia
AATGGTGACCGTGATTTCTCAACAGGTGTTTGATCAAGTTGTGAGGGCACTGCCACAGGTGCAGCCACAAGTGGTGCCACAGTTGCAGCCACAAGTGGTGCCACAGTTGCAAGTACAGGCCCCACCTCAGGAGCAGTTTTTGGTACAAAAGTTGGCACCCATGCTAGAGGTTCCAGTTTGTCAAAGGGCGCAGGAAGAAATTGAGGACAAGGAACAGCAGGCGATATTGATTAAGTTACAAAAACTCTGCTCTTCCCAATTTGATGGTACGTTTGATTGTATGGTTGCAGATCACTGGTACCAAGATTTAGATGAGCACCTAGATGTGCTAGGGGTTATAGGACCCCGCAGAGTTGCGCTGGCCACAGATCAATTTAAGGGACCAGCCAAGAGTTAGTGGCGAATGTTGAAGGCAGATCCAAACACCGATGTGCAACATATGAATTGGGAAGAATTCAGAGAAGTGTTTTGCAAAAAATTCTTTCTAGAAGCTACACAAATGCAGATGGAGTCTAAGTTCATCAAGTTGACTCAGAGAGACATGATTGTATCTGAGCATGGGGTCAAATTCATTGAATTGGCCAAGTTTGCACTTGAACTGATCAAGAACAAGAAGATGAAGGCCCACAGGTTTGTAGAAGCCTGAAGATTGAAATTCGTAGAGTAGTAAATTCAATGGGACTGAAAACTTACAAAGAAGTAGTGGAGAGAACATTATTGGTTGAGCGAGAGGTCAACTTTGAGCAGAAGTTGAGAAACAAGGGCAAGAGGCTAAGCAACAACAAAGAGTTCCAAGGGAACCAAAAGAAGCAGAATAGAAATCAGCCTCAGAGGCAACATACCTAAGGTAGAGTTGATAAGTAGCAGGCTTGGAGAGAAAGAACACGTTAAAATTGTGGGTAGAAGGGACATCTTGCCAAGGGCTGTCAAAACTAGGGACCACAAACATAGATCTAAGACCATAATAATGGCCAGTGCAAGAACCAAGGTGCATGTGGATAGCAACAGCCACAACAAAAGCAACCCCTACAATAACAGCAGCAGCAGTAGCAGTGCAGACAGAATTAGGTCTGAGAATTTGCTATTGAAGACAGATAGGCAGATCCAGCTTCGACTGTCAAAGGTACATTTCTATTGTTTAATGGTGTGGTTAAGATCTTGTTTGATTCGGGTGCTACTAAGTCGTTTATGATATAAGGCTTAGCTAAAAGGTTACAATTAATGACTGTCACTCCACCAAACCATTGTATGTGTCCACTCCCATAGGAGATACTATAATATCCGAAAAACTTTGTACTTGATTAAATGAAATTCAAGATCAATTCAGTGAAATTAGGTGCAAAATGAAACTGGGCTCATTTCAAGGCTAAATCTGGTAGGTTCCAAAACTCTCATTTAGTGCCCCTTAGGGACCCAAAATAACTTGAAATGAAGTAAGGTGACATGAACCAACTAATGGGACAATATATCCAAAAATTAGAACAATTAGTCAAGGTTAGAGTTTTTATTTTCCAAACACCCTTCAAGGGGTCCAAATTAGGAAAAAATTGACATTTAGGGTACTTTGGGGGGATCGAAATGACCTAAAACGAAACGGAATGACATGAAGTAACAAAATGAATGACATATCCAAAAATTAGAACAATTGGCTAAGATTTGAATTTTTATTTGCCTAGTGACCTCAGTGGGTCTTAAATAAGGAAAGTTTTTGAGGAAAAATCACCTTGAGCCAAAGCATACCTTAAAATGTGCATTAGGTTCATGTGATTCCAAAACTATAGGTTATAAATCATAATTCTTTGTGAATAAGGAGATATTAAATTTTATTTAATTTTTGTGAACCCATGAACTCATAGCCACCCTAAGCATGTGCAAGTCACATGGGTGGAACACCATAATCATGTGTACTCTCACCCTACCCTAAGCTCCATAGGATGTTTCCTTTATTTGAGTTCATGTAGAATGATCTCATGTGCCATAAAAATGATCAGGTATGCCACCCCTATGAGTCCCACTTAATATTAAGAAACCATGAATGAATAAATTCCATATGCACCATGATGTGATCATATACATCATGCTCTACATACCGAAAACATCTCAAATAATCCAAATTAGAAGTTTTTAATTTAAGAATAAAAGTTGCAGAAAAATATTTCTAAACATTCAAGGAACAAGATTAGAAATTTCTAATCCAAGAATAGAAGTTGTTGAAAAATGTTTCTAAACACCTTAGGAACAAGATTAGAAGTTTCTCATTCAAAATAGAAGATTGCCAAATCTTGTTGATTTGGTATACATAAGAATATGAATCAATTACCAAAACATATTGGAAAATTGCCTTGTTCACAATATCACGCCTAGATTAGTTTTTAATTAAAGAATAATAAGTATTCTAAATCTTTTTTGTGTTCATACATAAATAGGAAATCAAATAAAGCTTATATCTTGTGTTCACACTAGGAATTTAAAACCAAATCAACCCACATTCTAAATCGTGTGTACACTCAATCTATGCATTCCAAAATGTCTCCATGGAGGAATGGAAAGGTTTCCTAGTGTGAGCATGCCCAAATCGTCTTCTAGTGCTCATGAAACTCTATATAAACCCCATTTTACTCACATTCATCTCATCTAAAACAAAGAGTTGACACTTCCCTCTTTGCTCGTTCTTGCCCTCTTCTTGACACCTCTTCTCATTCTCTTTTCTTTTTTGTGTGAAAAGCTCTTATTTCAGTATTTTAGAGAGTTCATGAAGTAGTTTTGTTGGTGGTCAGAAGTTCTTGAAGTTTTGAAAGTGTAGATAAGGGAACTTCTGCCGGATTCTACAAAAGAAACTCGGATGAAGGTGGAGGGGATTTTTAGAACTCCTATCTTACTATTTCAAGCCTTTAGTGCATTCATGTTTTCAGTTCTTTTTATCATGTTATTTTATAAATTTCAGCATGTTTAAATTTTAGTTTGAAGCAAGTTTGATCATGTTTTAATTTCAGCTAGCATGTTTTTATATTTCCAATTCATGCACGATAGCATAATATGCTTAGAAACCATACTTAGGCTTATTTTTGAGTTTTCTAGCATGTTGTTTGTGTTTCCCATGTTCTCTTGATTATTTAAATTCTGATATTAATTATTATGATCTTATTTTATATTTATTTGAATTTAAATATGAGAAAGTGAAGATAAGAACCTCGTACTATCATAGTAGTCAAAGTGATGCTATAGGTGTTCTTTACATATACTTAGTGTATATGAGTAACATCACTAAGTGTGGATGTGTTTTAAAATACTTGGTATGGGGGACATGTGATCCTTATCTCCTACGGAGTGTGACAAGATGAATTATCATTCCATCCTAGAATAAGAGTATTTTAATGAAGAACATCAAGGGACTAATAATCCCTTTTGGTCAAATATACAACACCAACAAGATATTGTTTGAAACACTTAATGCTTGTAAGTGATTGAAATTAAATGTACTTTTGATTTGAATTAGTAATTTAGTAGTTTAATGAATAATCCACTGGGCTATATGTTCGCCTATTCCTTCTATTTTTTAGGAAATTGAATTATATGAAAATTATGAATTTTTGAAAGTTTACTTTTAAAAAGTTCATATTGTAAGGGCATATGTCCTAAATTTTGAATAAAACCTTCCGCTGAATTTTACTTTTGAATTTTAGAGTTATGTACTCTTTCTTTTGATTATATGATTTCAATATTGTATTTCTTTATTTTGAATAAATAAAGAGTTTGAAAATTTTCTTTATTCACTTGTATTATCTTGTTGAATATTAAACTCAATGGAAGTGAACTTATGAATATTTTCAATAAGTGTTAAAATAAAGGAATTGAGATGCAAGTAGTGTACTTGTAAATATAACATAGAACCCAACACACCTTATAGTTGAGCTTAAACCTATCTCTTGTTGGTTGGGGTGTTAGAAATACTGTAGTTACCCAAAAAGTTTGTACATGTGAATTGAGATTTGGAGACAAATTGATAACTATTTATCTTAGGGTATTACTTTTCTAAGGGTATGATGTGATATTGGGTATGGACTAGTTGACTCAACACCAGGCCTAGATCGATTTCCCAAGATAGAGAGTCACATTGACTCTACCATTTGGAGAGTTAATGAAAGTCAATGGGGATATGCAGAGACTACCCAAGAGTCTTATGACGGTTATGTTACACTATCCAAAAGAAAGTGAGGACTTCAAACAATTGTTAGAGGAAGATACTAAATCTGAAGAACCTAAGAAGATTTTGGAGATACCCATAGTACGGGAATATGTAGATGTGTTTCCAGATGATTTACCTAGATTACCACCACAAAGAGAAGTAGGGTTTAAAATTGAGCTACATCTAAGCATAAATCTTATAGCCATTCCTCCTTATAGAATGGTGCCAGTAAAGTTGATTGAATTTAAAACATAGTTGGATGAACTCCATGAAAAAGGATTCATTTAGCCCAATGAATCACCATAGGGAGCTCCAGTATTATTCGTAAAAAAGAAAGACAGATTTATAAGGTTTTGTGTCGATTATCAAAAGTTAAATCAGGCGACAGTAAAGAATAAACATCCCTTACCAAGGGTAGATGACCTATTTGATCAATTGAAGGGAGCCACCCATTTTGCTAAGATTGATCTTAGGTCAGGATACCATCAGTTGAGAATCCAAGAGTCAGATGTAGTGATGTTCTTTGGTTTAACTAATGCGCTAGCTACATTTATGGATGTAATGAACCAAATGTTTAGGCAATACCTTGATCAAAATTTGTAGTAATATTTGTAGATAATATCCTAATATACTCTAAGTCAAAAGACGAACACTTAGAACACTTGAGGATTGTGTCAGAGACTCTTAGAAGGAATTACTTGTATGCCAAATTCAGCAAGTGTGAATTCTAGATGAAGAAGGTCAAGTTCATTGGCCATGTAGATCCGGTTGAATGCACCTCTGTAGACCTCGATAAGGTGGAAGCTGTCACAAACTAGAAGTAACCCAAAACAATTACCAAGATCAAATGTTTCTTAGGCATGGCTAGATATTATCAAAGATTCATCCAAGACTTCTCCAAGTTGTTCAAACCCATGATCAAGCTAACTAGAAAGGGAGTCAAGTTCAATTGGGATGAGAAGTGTAACTAACCATTTGAAGAACTAAAAAGGAGATTGATTTCAGCCCCCATCTTAGTCACTCTTACCTATGGTGTTAGATATGTTATGTACACAAATACCTCACACAACAGATTAGGAGCTATCTTGATGTAAGAAGGAAAGGTTGCTGCATATGCCTCAAGACAACTTAAGATCAACGAACAAAATTACCCAACCCATGACTTCGAATTGACCACCATTGTGTTTGCCCTAAGGATTTGGAGACATTACCTCTATGGCAAAAAGTTTGATTTGTTTTCAAATCACAAGAATTTGAAATACATCTACATCCAGAAGGAGTTAAACCTTAAGCAACGAAGAAGAATGAAATTCCTTAACGACTATGATTTCCAACTACACTACCATCCAGGGAAGGCCAATGTGGTAGTTGATTCCTTGAGTAAAAAATTCAATAGATGGGAGGAGGAAAATGATCAAATATATCAGTTAATTGAGGATTATAACTTGGGTGTACCTTTAGACGAGAAGTAGGCTTATCCCGATAACATGACTTATGAATCAGATCTTCTACACCAGATCAGGGATGAGCAAATACAAGATAAGTGGCTCACAAGTTTGATAGAAGTAGTTGAACTAGGAAAGCATACTGAATTAAGGTTAGATGTTGAAAATACCTTAAGGTTTGGAGATAGAATTTGTGTGCCTCAGAATGGACAAAGTAAGCAAACCATACTAGACAAAGCCCATCAGACAAAGTACACGATGCATCCAGGCTGTGACAAGGTGTATCAAAACCTCAGAAAGACCTATTGGTGGCGAGGAATGAAAGTAGACATAGCTAAATATGTCTTTAATTGCCTAATCTGTTAGCAAGTAAATGCTGAAAACAACAAACCCACTAGAATGTTACAACCACTCCAAATCCCTGAATGGAAGTGGGATAATATTGGGATGGACTTTGTCACCAAATTACCCAAGAATCAGAAAGGAGAAGATACTGTATGTGTAATTGTGGATCATCTCATTAAGGTGGCACATTTCTTGCCCATTAGATCCACAGATCAAGTTAGTAAGCTGGGAGAACTCTATGTGAAGGAGATAGTATGACTTCATGGCGTACCTAAAACCATAGTGTCAGACAAAGACTCTCGGTTTACATCACAGTTCTAGCAAAGTCTACAAAAAAAGTTAGGCACCTGACTCACCATGAGCACTACTTTCCATCCCCAAATTGATGGTCAGTTTGAGAGAGTCATTTAGACACTAGAAAACATGATTTTATCTTGTGCCCTTGACTTCAAGGGAAACTAGAGCAACTACCTACACATGGCAGAGTTTGCCTATAACAATAGTTATCAGGCAAGTATAAAAATGGCTCCGTATGAAGCTCTCTATGGGAGGCCATGTAGATCACTAACATGTTGAGATAAACTTGAGGACCACATGCCTACTGGGCCTGATCTAGTACAGGAGATGAACAACCAAGTAAAACAAATACAAAAGAAATTGACTACAGCACAAAGTAGACAAAAGAATTATGCCGATAAAAGAAGGCCCCTTGAGTTCCGGGTAGGTGATAGAGTGTTCTTAAGGATAAACCTCAAAAAGGAATCAAGAGGGTTAGATACAAAAGAAACTTATCACCCAGATTTATTAATCCAGTCGAAATACTAAGAAGAATTGGAGAATGCGCTTACGAATTAGATCTACCAAACAAAATGTCTTCAGTTCACAATGTGTTCTATATGTCAATGCTGAGGAAGTATCGTAATACCCCAAAAATTTTATAAAAGTTATGGTAAATTTAAATTAAAAATAATTTAAGTACAATCCCTTGGAAAACTCATGAAAACATGATTTAAGAGATGTTTAATCAATGTACAAAAGAATCGGCAAGCCGAAGTGAAGCACAAAATTTTGCATAGTAACTGACCACTTGTTATCACGGTAATTCTACTAAAACCCAAATCAAAATCAAAATCACAATGTTTTAGTTATCACGGTCATTCGTGTGATTACTGTGGTCATTCGACTAAAATGCAGAAAAATAGGGTTCTGGTTACTACGGTAATCCTTCGAGTTATCGCAATGATACGTAAATTATATAAGTATGAATAGTGCGCCGAAAAATCCTAATTGCCATTATAATCTCAAGAACTGATACTAGCCACCAACAATTAAATTTTCTACCCTTCCCTACCATTTTAAATTGATTTCTATTTGTTCAAACCCTTCTCCATTGGTTTTCAAAGCCTATATTCGTGAATAACAACCCCAGCAAGAAAGTAAATTAGTTGAGGCATTGTTCCAAATCATTGTGCTCAGGTAAAATCATGAGACCCACTTGAAATCTTGAGTTCTTAACATTATAAATTATTTTCCTAAGTGTAAACACATTTTTCTTTGAAGCATAAGTGATTTGAGGGTTGAAAACCCTTGTTTTGGTGAGAAACAAAGAGAAAATGTGAAGAGCCCTAAGGTATAACGACTTCTTTTAGTTGATGTGTATTTTAAGCTTAATGTGCAAATACACATGAAAGCATTGAACACACGAATCCACTGGTTACTGTAGTAATTGACCCCTGACCGCGGTAATCAGAGGAAAAAATGGTGGAATGTGTACACCTTAGGATATCAATGTTAGTGAACCATTACATTATGATTTAAGAGATCTTGGGATTGTTTTAAACTCATGTAATGTGGTTTTGAATCTCATAGATTGAAAGACAAGGCTAATACAGTGTGAAACAAAGGCCCAAGGAAACGTGATATATAGGTGGAAGTGATTACCTTGCTCCCTAGTATTATTTGAATTTTAATGTTGAATATGCAATGTTTATATTGTTTGAATGCCTAGAAGCATGTTAGGATGTATTTATATGATTTATGAATGACATGAAAGCATGCATGCAAGAATATCATAAGTTATATGTCCATGTTTAGTGTTTACAATGCTTTATCACATGAGATGTTTATTGTGTTATTGATGAATCAATGAGATGATTAGAATGATTACTTGGTTTGGATAATGATGTGTTATACATGATAAATTGATAATGAACATACGCTATAAATGTTTAATGAACATGCGTTATAAATGTTTGTTGATACACAAGCAAAGATAAATTTAGAGTTGAACCACGTACCGTCGTAGTAGTCCACGGGGGTTCACTATGGGTGTTATCTAGATAAAGAACGATGGGTTTGCCCCTAGTTCTTGATGATAAGACTATGGGTGTGACCCTAGTTCCTTGGTGATGGAGTGATGGGTGTGACCCTTGGTTCGACATGATGATGATGAAAGAACACTAGGGTTAAACCCTTTAGTCTAATTAACGACTATTGATAACTAAATGTTTGACAAACATAATGAATGATAAGTGTTTGCACGTTCAGTGTTTGATTTAAATAATGCTATCGATGTACTGCATATGATCCACTGGGCTCTTGAGCTCATCCCACATCTTCATTTTAGGTGACCCTTGAGGCGGTTCATGTTGATAGTACTACAGAGTACTGTAGGAGTTGCAAACCTCACTGTTGAAGTTGTTATTAGAGTTCTTTTATTGGATAGTTGGTTTAGAATAGGTGTATGGCCTTCTAGACTAGTTTTAGATTAATAATTTTCCTTATGATTTAAACTTCGATCACATAGGTTATGTTCGGATGCTTCAATTGGAAACTTGTTTCACATTTATTTAATTTCAAATGTAGAAGTTAATGATTTAATTATCGATGATCATTGCATGTTCTTCATGTGTTACTCCTTGGTAAGTCCAAGGGTTTGATTATTTAAGTAAATGAGTTCTGGTATGTCCAGTTGTATTTAATGAGAATTGAATGTGAGAAAAGTAACGTCCCAGTTTTCAATAGATGATATTTGTGCCAACATTTAATGGTGCATCTTTCATGCATGACAGACATGACAGAAATAAAGGATTGGGAACTGGGGTGTTACAAAGCTGGTATTAGAGCTTAGTTAGTAGACAATTGGACAAAAGGGTAGGGATAGCCTAGGAAGTGGCTGCTGGGCTAGAACAAGATGGTTACTTTGATACCAAAGGTGGTGTCAAAGCTTAGCAAGTAGGTTACTGGGCTACATGAAAGCTTGGGCTGTAGAGTACTAAGCTAGATATTACTAAAGATAGAGAGGGCCTAAGCAGTGGATGCCAAGGGTGAGATGAGAGCTTATACCATAGGGTACTCGGCAAGATGTGTATTCAGATACCAATGGTGGTACCTAAAGTTGATGATGGTTGTGGGTTTAATGGAGGAATTGCTTAGCCAAGTATCAAGAACTTAGGTCTAGGAAAAGAGACCATAGGTAAAGGTTTAGGTGTTGTCAAGGAGCCACAGTGGTTTATACATAAAACTTTTAGGATATAAGTTAGAGACTAAAAATGTGTAAATAACGAAATACCTGTTTGGTCATGACACAAGATCAGGATGACGCTGTATCTCTGGTTTTTGCGTGGTATGGACACGTAGGAATTAGGGATATGGAGGAATCCTTGACTTAGAGATTGACAGGCCATGATTGGTGAATGGTCGGTGACTTTGGAAGAGCTTGTTTTCCTATGTTTGGTTGGTATTGGATGGTCAAGTATAGTGGGACTTGGAAGACCTTGGTTATCGAGACATTTGCGAAATTGTTTGGGTGTGGAAAGATTTCTAAGTGGAAACCTATGTCGTTGGGCAAGAGTGGTGTGAGACACTTGAACTCGGAGGCACAGATGTAAGCTTAGAAATCTCGCTATGCTAGCATGAATTGTGTGATTGATTGAATGTTTGTTTGTATGTTACTTGACGTTATGATTTTGAATACTATTATATGAAACCAAAAATCCTATACCCAAAACAAACATGAGGGCTAGAAGACTTCAAATTTCAGATTTAGAAACATAAACTGATAGGCCACAAAATCAATTGAGAACTTAAAGACGTGAACCTAGAGTCATGATAGCATGCATGACGCAAGAAAAGTTATTCTGAAAATTAGATCACAACTATGAATAAAGATATGAAAGATGATGCTTATCACAAGTTGCAAAAACATTTAGTATCTAGATTTTGAGATAAAAGGGGTTTGTGTAACCCAGATTGAATTGAGATTAGATTATGATTCTCTTTCAGTATTGAAATTTCTATTATTGATATCACACTGAACTAATGGGTACTAAAATGAAATTTTTATTATTGATATCACACTGAACGAATGGGTACTAAAATGACTTTTGGCTTGTAGATAATGGTAAGAATAAGGGCTAACGGTATGAGAGATGAAAATATCGATGAATCTGGGCAGAGGGAAGAGGGAGTGCCAGTTGTAGTAGCTCCAGCTAGGACGATGGTGGCACAGGTCATGAAGAACCTTGCACAGATGCAAAACCAACTATTAGTACGACCATAGCCTCAGTTCCAAGTTCATCAAGCTTCATTACCTAATGGTCCGATGGCACAAGATTGACCGATTGTGGATGATATAGAACAAAACAATTTGTTGATGGAATTCTGAAAGCTACGACCTAGTACTTTTGAGGGTTTGGTTAATCATGTAGCTGCTGATAAGTGGTTCACTGTGATGAACAAACATTTGAATACCTTTGGGGCAACTGGCAACAGGAGAGTCGCATTAGCAGTACACCAATTTAAGGGACCCTCCTATCATTGGTGAGTGATGGTCATGAATGATCCTGCTATAGATGTGTCTACTATGACTTGAGAATAGTTTAAGACTTTGTTCTATTCACACTTCTTATCCATGGCGAAGACAACAGACACAGTTGGAGTTCATTCAACTAACCCAAAAGAATATGACTGTTGTTGAGTACGAAAAGATATTTACTGAACTGTCGAGGTTTGCCTCAAAACTGGTAAGGAATGAGTAGTCCAAGGCGGAAAGGTTTATTGAAGGATTAAAGGTTGAAATATGAAAAAGAATACATCCCTTGAGATTAACCACCCTTAAGGAAACAGTGGAAAGGGCATAGTTTATCGAGCTAGATCTCAAGTATGAGCAAGCCTTGAGGAACAGACGAAAGAGGTCACAGTAGAAACAAGCTGCAAGAGCCTCATAGAAGAGGCAAAATAGGTAGGATGGGCACTAAGCGCCACTGAATTAGATTCAGGCACAAAATCATAATAGGCCACAGAACCAGCAGGCACAGACTAATCATGCTAGGGATGAGCAAAGGGAGCAGGCAAAGAGGCAAAGGTTGTGCTTCTTATGCCACCAGAGGAGACACATTACCAAGAACTATCCTAATAGAGCTCCAGCTCCTTTTCAGCAGCAGCAGGTGCGTGGATAGGATGGTCGTCCACAACAGAGACAACAACTACAACCCCAACCACAGCAGAATCAGGGGCAAAACCAAAATTAGGGCCGAAGGCAAAACCAAGCCTGACACTATGTTGCTGATGCCCAGGTTGATTATGCATTAACAGTAGAAGGTACTTTCCTTTTATTTAATGTTGTTACGAAAGTCTTATTTTACTCAGGTGCTACTCGATCCTTTATTTCCAAATGTTTGGTAAATAGACTACAATTGGTGACAAACCCATTGCCTATGACATTACATATATCTACACCCATAGGGGGCACAATGAACTCTATGAGATATTGTAGATGGGACCTTAGGTTTGGAGATAAACTGATTTCGGCTAATCTACGTACACTTCCTTTTCATGGGTATGATGTCATATTGGGTATGGATTGGCTAACCTTATATCAAGCCAAGATAGACTGTCAAAAGCTGAGGGTAACTATTGTTGGCAACCTCGCAAGTGTACGGGATCAAAATAGTAATAACCGATAGAGACTAGGTATCATCCTTAGGGAACATATATTAGTTAGCTATCTTAAATCCCAATCTAATATTAGTATTTACTTTATTAAGGCTCGTAATAGATTTTGATTTGTTTGAATTCAAATTAGAATTAAAAACTATTGAAAGCAATAAAAATTTGTTTCAAAAACTATGTTGAATAAGTATCTAAGATAGTAAATTCTTATGTTCTCACCTTCAATTCCTATTCTAATTAATTAAACCTTTAGTATCATAGGTTCTAGCACTTATCATCAAGGCCCTTTCCCAAGGTAGCCTAACACCTATCAATCTTGCTCCCTAGTACCCTCTTCTGAGGCGCAAAGTTAACAACCTAATGCCTTGTTAACAGTAATCACATGCAACCCTCTAAACAATTGACAACCTTCTGGTCAATCAACTGATCCAGGTTTATATTATGATAGTTTAACTATTAAGCCTCTCTCCCGAGTTAGTTTAATAGTTTGAGATTATAGTGTTCACGGCCAGCAAACATTAAGCATTAAACACCCAGAATATAAAACAATACATCAAATCAATTAATTGGAATATAAAATCTCAGGTTCCTACATTAGAATTTTACATCCTAGACTTAGGATTAACTAGCCTAACATTGTAATAAGTTCAAACATCAAAGAATATTGAATGAAAGGTAACACACTCAAAGCTTAATCCTTGATCTTCAATCCTTTGTTGTTCTTGTTCTTTGTTTCTGTTCGACCATCAAAATCAACTAATTGTCGAAGTT
The DNA here is from genome assembly GCA_030144865.1 of Tinospora cordifolia. Taxonomy (NCBI): domain Eukaryota; kingdom Viridiplantae; phylum Streptophyta; class Magnoliopsida; order Ranunculales; family Menispermaceae; genus Tinospora; species Tinospora cordifolia. The sequence continues at coordinate 12,700 of JAJIYU010000354.1, forward strand.
CAAAATGTTTAAACCCTAATCTACTTTCTTATTTATAATAAAACACTTAAAAACCCTAAACAAAATTAGAAATAAATTAATTATTCTTATTACCACAATCAATAACCACAGTAATCCTCGTCCCTAGTTTAACATATGAATTTTTGGCATTCTGTGAACCACAGTCCCTGTTCGGTCATCATTTTCTTCACAATATGCGTGTTCTGGTTACCATGGTCACTGGTCTGATTACCGCGGTAACTAGTGTGACTTGTCTTTCTAAGGTTTTTTGGTTTTTCTCCAATTACCTCAGTTTGTAGTGGGGTAATTGGTTTTTTTTTTAGCTTTTCTTTGCCTCTTCGTGTTATTATTCTCCTTTTGCTTCGTTCCTGTCCTGCACCAATACTAGAGAAGCTTCCCTAAACATCATTTTCTCATAGAAATTCTATAAACAATGCTTAACAATAATTAAATGCAATAAAACATGTAATTCTATCATAAATGTTAATGCTACTAATCATGTACAACTGTATTTGATTTCCTACTAAACATTTATAAAATACTTATACACTACCCATAATAATGTTAAACTGTTATGCAACTAACAAATACCCCCAAACATAAACTATATTCGTCCCCGAACAATGACTCAAATTCTAAATCTATATGTCATACCATGCAAGTTGAATTCCTTTTCACTCATCATTGTAACCTCAATCATTCATCCCTATAGTTTACACTTCATTAACACGTCCCTAAAGTTGCTCAAGTTGTCTAGATTTTCAGCCCATCCTCCATTTCTTCTCTAATTTCACCTTCTCATATGTAAGTAACTCAATAATCCTAGACTTTGCAAGTAATTCGCAATTACCATTCTACTTATAAAAGTTATTTCCTAATACTTGAGTATACAAACCCTCTCAATGCTCTCCTTTGTCAATTATTTACTCAATTCAAGCTATAGTCAAGATCAGTGGTATTTTCTTTAGGTTATAATATGGCTTGGCTCAGGGTACAAGTATAATAGGATATTTATTCTGACCCAAATATACACTCAAATTAGTAATAATAACCTATTTTATTCAATGCAGCTTTATTCTTTGTGAAATAATTTCATGTTTGCTTCATTCTTTCCTATAATCTTATTTTCATAGCTCCCCCAAACTTATTTCATCACAAGTAGTACAATATGTACTCATTTATATATATATATACACATACACACACACTTTGGCAAAAGTAAAAAGTTTAGCTTTCAATGATAGTACTGAAATAGATATAATTCTCTTTTTATTTATCTTTTTTCCTCTTTCTTTTTTAAAACAATACTAATACATCAAAATTAAACTGACAGTGCATGTACTTCATTATCAGCATCCTTCCTTCTTTCACATCTCAAAGTGAGTAGTATTAAACCATGAGTGTACATAAATGGGTAAAATTAAGGTATTTATAAAAGGATAATTGGTTTATATGATGTTTAGATTCATAACAAGAAAACAGACTATAAGGCTCAAAATTGGCTACATATGGTAACTATGTCTCAGACTGGCCTTTAGGCTATGGCTTAAATAATTATGGCCTACTTCCTTTGCTTTCTGAAATTCTTTCTAAGTAATTTTCAAAGTAGATTTGATTATTTCAAGGGTTGGTGGAAAATTCATTCTATTTGTAGTTTGGCTTCCACTCTTCACTTTCTCAGTTTTAAATTCTCAATCTACCTAAGACTACAGAGTTCCATCAAAGTTAAATTTCAGATAAACCAAGCACATAGACTGTTTGAACATACTCTAGTTCTTTGTCTCATTGCTCTGTAGGGACTTCAAATATCATTGGTCACTTAGTGAATATTTTAATCATTTTGGTATGAATCTAGCCTAATTGACTCATACTATTTGTTCCTAACATGATCCTAAAACATGTAAGACAAAACAACTTAAAAAAATAGACATGGAATAAAAAGAAAAACTAAACCTAACATGTTGAAGAGATTCATACCCCAAAACATGAATAATGCCTTGTCCGCAAGAGCACACTAACACATACAAACGGGAGAGCAAACATCAAAGACATGTATACAAAAAGGTAGAAAAGTTAGTTTGGAGTTTATAAAAGATTTAGGCAAACAGATTAATAATATAAAGAGTCAAAGTAGCAGAAATGTATACACATGCATAGAACAATGAAACAAAGCACAGCCTAAAAGAAAAAAAAATCAATAGTCATCTCCAAAACCTTTAGCCTCTATGATAAAGTCATTGTCGTCAGCTCCATTATCATCATCATCATCATCAATTGGTGGAGCAGGAGGCACTGGAGGAGCACAACAAGCCATATCCATGTAGGGCATGAAGCATCGGGGAAGAGGGTTAGTTTGCGCCTTAGCTGGGTTATCACTATGTAACCACTATGTGATGTAGGCTAGGCAATGCATGACAGCATACAACTCTGAGAGCTATATAGTAGATGAAGAATGTGTTGTAGTAGTAGATGATAAAGGTGGGGCTGCAGTAGATGGAGAAAGATCTGCAATAGAAGGGGAAGGGTCAACTGGATGCTCTGAAGGCTCTGCAGTAGCCTTCCTCTTCTTGGCAAGAGCTATAGTGAGAATCTTCAATAATTAAGAAATAGAACACTTAAATAGAGCAATAGCAAGCCATTTTCATGGTGGACTATTTACTCAAAGAGTCAATGATAGATGCATTTGTAGCAATAAAACTAGTCTAACATCCAAATATAGCCCAAACAACTATCAGACAATCAAAAACAAATAGGGCATTGCAAATATTCATGTATACTCTTGTTCAATACTATATGCACATCAAAAACCATCTCGTTACTCAAATAGAAGAAGCAAAGAGTAGCATTACATCAATCGCAGTAGTTAAGGCTTGAATCAATGCAAAATTTTTGGAAATGAGCCATGAGAAAGATGAATGAAGAACAAACTTGAATAACTTGAATAAAATGTTATATAATGCATGAAACAATCCTAAATGCAAGATTAAAGAATGGAAATAACCTAAAATGAAATAAAAGAACTTTCATTGTTGCTTGGAAATGAAGACATTCTCAAAAAAATGCTTGGAATGCAGAGAGATTCAGCGAGAAACCAGTGAGATTGAGCAAAAATGACTGCAATTTTTGCTTCAAAAGATGCAATTACCACAATCAATACAAACCGACCACAGTAATTGCATGTGAATTTTGAAAATAGTCATTCGGGTTACCGTGGTACATAGATTGCGGTAACCCCCAGTTCACGACTACTGGTGTTCTAGTGACTGCGATTACTAGAATGCTTTCTCTGGTACTATTTTGGTGACTGAGGTCACCAGAATGCTTTCTTCACTATGTGTTCTGGTGATCGCGATCACCAGAACACATATAACATTTCAAAATTATTTTTTTTACTAAGTCTTAAACACCAAAGAGATAAGAAATATAAATCAAAAACAAAAATTAACATGCATACTAAAAAATTAAAAATCATAAATGAATGAGTATGAGAATAGAAACAAACAGTGGGTTGCCTCCCACTCAACGCTGTGTTTAACGTTGTTAGCTCAATGTGGATACAATGCTTTATTTCTTTAGTTCTATTAGCTCCATTAGCTGCTTTGGTCTTCCATATAATATCTTCAACCTCTGACCATTCACCTTGAATTTATGGCCATCTACTAAGCTTTCAACTTGCACTGCGCCATAAGGGAACACATGTGTGACAAAGAAAGGGCTCAACTAGCGAGATTTAAGCTTACCCAGGACCAAACGGAGTCTTGGATTGAATAGTAATACTTGCTGTCCCAGTTTAAACTCTTTCTTCTCAATGAGCTTGTCATGCCACTTCTTTGTTCTTTCCCTGTATCTAGTGTTGTTCTCAAAAGCATTGCGCCAAAATTCTTCAAATTCTGCCAACTGGAGTAGACGATTTTCCAAACAAGCTTTCGCATTAAAGTTGAGTTTCTTTATTGCCCAATAAGTCCGATGTTCTAACTCGCATGGCAAGTGACAAGATTTTCTTTATAACAGTTGATACAGGGACATGCCAATGGAGGTTTTGAAAGTTGTTCTACATGCCCACAATGCATCATCTAATTTTAGGGCCCAATCTTTGTGGTTATTCCCCAATCTTTGTGGTTAGTCCCAACTGTCTTCTGCAATATAGCCTTGATTTCTCGATTCGATACTTCAGCTTGCCCATTTGTTTGAGAATGATAAGGCAAGGTAACTTTGTGTCACACATCATACTTGATGAGAAGGTTATTAAATATTCTATTGTAGAAATGCGTACCTTCATTTTACTCACAATTGCTCTTGGCATGCCAAAATGAGAGAAGATGTTGCGAGAGAGGAACTTCAACACAACCTTGACATCATTCTTGGTTGTAGCAACTGCTTCAACCCATTTGGAAACATAATCAATGGCCAACAATATATATTTTTCCCATTAGATGGTGGGAAGGATCCCATGAAGTCTATGCCCTATACATCAAATAATTCAACTTCCACAAAAGATGTAAGAGGCATCTCATTCTTCTTTGAGATGTTACCCTATTTTTGGCACGCTTCACATGTTTTCATAAATTGGTAAGCATCTTTCAGCATAGTGAACCAATAAAACCTACTCTCAAGAATGCACCCGGCAGTTCGTTGATGGTTGTAATAACTGCTATAAGGAGAGGCATAACAATCATGAAGAACTTTGTTAATTTCAGCTTCCAGAATGCATCGACGAATTACCTTATCAGCACACCTCCTATAGAGATAGAGATCATCCCATAAATAGAACTTAGCTTCATGTAGAAAGCGCTTGAGGTGAGCGTGAGATAACTTCAGTGGAGTAGTATCGGTGGCTCTATAATTAGCGAAATTTGCATACCATGGTAAACTATCACTAACAGTTAAGAGATGTTCATCAAGAAAGAGCTCAACTATGCTCTTTGGATTGTTGATGGCTTCATTAGATAGGTGAGACAAGTGATCAGCTACCACATTCTCTGTACCTTTCTTGTCTATCACCTCAATATCAAACTTTTGACGTGGAAGGATCCATTTGATAAGAAGAGGTTTCACATCCTTTTTAGTAAAGAGCTGACAAATTGCAACATGATCAATGAATAACTTGTCACATGCAAAGACAAAAACTAGCAACTCTTTTTTAGTGGTAGTGTAGTTCTTTTGTGCATCATCTAGTGTCTTGCTCGCATAGTATTTAGCTCTGAACATCTTGTCATGTCTCTGCCCCAACACAACACCAACAACATAATCATTAGAATTACACATTATTTCAAGAGATTCTCCCCAAACTGGCGTAGACATAATAGGAGTCGATATTAGTGCATTAATGTATTGAAAGCTTCAAAACATTCGACATTGAAGTTGATATTAGCTTACTTCTCAAGTAGACTTCATAGGGGTTGAGTGATCTAAGAGAAGTTCTTGATAAAACGACAATAGCAACCCATGTGCCCCAAGAAACTGCGCACTTCTCGAATAGATGTAGGTAGTGTCAAATTCTTAATAACTTGGTTCTTCACACGGTCCACCTCAAGTCCATCTACCAATACTTTATGGCCCAAGACAATGCCCTCTCAAAGCATGAAATGACATTTCTCTTACTTGAGTACCAAGTTATTCTCCTCACAGCTAGAGAGAACTTTCTCCAAATTAAATAGGAGCCATCAAAAGTAGCACCAAAAACAAAAAAAAAACCATCCATAAATACCTCCATGATATATATCTACAAAGATTGTCATCATGCATCTCTGAAAGGTGGTTGGTGTTTTGCAAAGACCAAACGACATCCTGCAGAACACATAAGTGCCATATGGGCAAGTAAAAGTGATTTTCTTTTGATCTTCTGGTGTAATGACAATTTGGTTGTGCCCTGAATACCCATCCAAAAAACATTAGAAGTCATAACTAGCAATACGGTCTAGCATTTGATCCACAAATGTGTAATACCCTAAAAACTTTGTATTTAATTAAATGAAATTCAAGATCAATTCAGTGAACTTGGGTGCAAAATCAATCCGAGCTCATTTTGGAGCTAAATTTGGCAGGTTTTCAAAAGTCTCATTTGGTGACCCTTAAGGACCCAAAACAACTTGAAACGAAGTAAGGTGACATGAATCAACTAATTAGACAACATATCCAAAAATTAGAATAATTGGTCAAGATTAGGGTTTTTATTTGCGAAACGCCCTTTAGGGGGTCCAAATTAGAAAGAATTGGCATTTAGGGTATTTTGGAGAATTGAAATAACCCGAAACAAAACGAGATGACATGGACTAATAAAATGAACAACATATCCAAAAATCAGGACAATTGGCTAAGATTTGAATTTTCATTTCATAGTGCCTTCAATGAGTTCCAAATAAGGAAAGTAAATGAAAACTAATTTGGCCAAACCATACATTGAAATTCTTAATTTTTTCATGTGATTCCAAAACTATAGGTTATAAATCATAATTCCTTGTAAATAAGGAGATATTAATTTTTATTTAATTTTTGTGAACCTACGAAGTCATGGCCACCCTAAGCATGTGCAAGCCACATTGGATGTTTCCTTTATTTGAATCCTTGTAAAATGATCTCACGTCTCATGCAAATGATTCAGTACACCCACATTAGTAGACATTTTATATGGTCTAGAAACCATGAGACATGATTCCATATATACCTCCACTTGATTGTGTACACCCACACCCATTTTAGCCAAAATTGGCCCAACATGTACATGTGTTTGTACACACATGTGAGCAACCCTATTTAGATAGTTTTTTATAACCAAGATGAACATCTTTGACTATTATAAGGTGTCCCCTCAAATTTTATAGTGTACGCGTATGCTTGATGTCCAATAATAAGAGAATGTGAAAGTATTCCTTGTGTGTTTGGGTGATGAGCAAGCAAGGAAACCAAAAAGGGAAGTTGTCATCAGCACATATGGGACGTCCCATTTGAATTAGAATATGATTTAAACCTATTTTGTGTTCACACATAGTTAGGAAACAAGATTGTACTTACATCTTTTGAATTAGAAAGCCATAGTAGTCCCACTTGCCAACCATGAGCACACTTACCCTCTTTATGCAAACCGCCCCCTCTTGTTTGGAAACTTGCCAAAATTTGTGAGCTATCCAAGTTGCCCGAGACTGACCAAGACATCCCCCTAGTGCTCTTGAACATCTATATAAACCCCCTCATGCTCTCATTCTTCTCATTCCAAAGCAAAGAGTTGACACTTCCTTCTTTGCTTGTTCTAAGCCCTCTTCTTGGCATCTCTTCTCACTTATCTTATGTTCACAAGTTAGAAGCTTTAATTTCAGTCTTCTAGTGAGTTATTTTGAGTGCTTTTGTTGGTTGTTAAAAGTTCTTGAAGTTTTGAAAGTGGTAGATAAGGGGAACTTTTGTTGGATTCGACAAGAAACTCAGATTAAGGTGGAGGGGATTTCTAGAACACTACCTTCTTATTTTTAATTCCTATCATGTTCATGCTTGTGTAATTTTAGATTTCAACATGTTTAATATCAATTTTCAACATGTTTAATCATGTTTCAATTTCAGTTTAGCATGTTTATATATTTTAATCACTCATGAGAGCATGTCATGCTTAGAATCTATGTTTAGGATTTATTTCAAAGTTTCAAGCATGCCATATGATGTTTTCATGCTTTCTTAGTTCTTTAAAATTCTGAAATTTATATTTTGAATTTTTTTTATGAGTATGTGATCTTAAACATAAGAAAGTGAAGATAAGAACTACGTACTACCATGGTGGCCCGTATGGGTGCTAGGGGTGTTCTTAACACATGCTTGGAGTGTGTGGTTTCAAAGTGTAACTAAGGAATACTTGGTATGTGGCATCCGATGGAAAGTAATAAAGAAATGAATGTCTTTCCACCCTAAAGGGTGGCATCTAAATTAAGAACATCAAGGGAGTAGAACCCCTTTCAGTCATAACGTCAACTTGAACTAATTTGATGTATGAATCACTTAATATTTGAAAGTGTGTGAATTTGGATGTATTAGAGATTTTGAAATAATGAGCTAGTTGTTTAATGGATGATCAACTGGGCTATGTACTCACCCCTCTCTTTTTAACATTTTTAGGAAATTGAATATGATGACGATGAAAATCTGATGGTAGTTATGTTTAGAAAGTTTCTATTTTCTTTTATTCAATATAAGAGCATGTTGCTAAGTTTTGTTTTATTAGACTTCCGCTGAATTTTTAAAGAGTTATATTGTAACATCTCGAAAAGTTCATATGAAATTTAAATTTTTTACTTAGAAAATTATACAGAATTGACGAATGAAAATTTTGGCAAGTCCTAGTTTACCCAAATGAGAAATAAAAATCAATTTAAGGGATTTTTGGAAAAAAAATATATGAATATAATGTATATTATGGGATATCATAACCAAAAATACAAGGATATGTGCAATTTTTGATGAAAACAAGATTAGAAAGTCAATTGGGATCGAGATTTGGCAATAATCCGAAAATAAAACAAGAAATTCGGCTGAAAAATAAAAAAAATTAACTTAAAATACATCCAACGGTCTACGATCGATCTGCCAAAATCCAACGAATGAGATTAAAACCAAACCAAACGCCCGAGTGCACCGAATCATCAAAATCCAACGGCTAGAGATCCTCACACTGCACTCGAGGATGATCGTGCGGCCAGAATTGATTTCGTTGATCCGAACTGAGACCCGTACACCGTGCTCGAGGTTGATCTGACAGTCCAGATGAGTTTTGTTGATCGCGAATGAGATCTGCACATTGTCATCGAGGTCCATCCGATGGTCCAGACCAAAGTCGTGTAAGTTAATCGCGAACCGTGCTACGCTCGAGGAAAACCCAACGGTCCAGATCGAAGACTCCGATTTTCATTGATGGATTCGAGATTAATCCAACGGCTGAGATTAAAGGATCCGAAATTAAATACGAAAAATCCAAAAAAATCTGAAAAATAGGTTTCTAAATCCGAAAATTATTTCTAAAATCTGAAAAAATTTGAAAAATACTCATTTTACTCTAAAAATTAGAAAGTACGAAATTAAGGAGAATTAGGGTGTTTTATTCAAAGAAAAACTCAAAACTTTTTATTTTTCTCCCTTTGAAAACCTATATAAACCCCCTAGGCTCTTAATTTCTTCATTTCAAAGATAAGAGTTGAAATTGTCTCTTATTTTCTAAGCCTTCTTCTTGGCATCTCTTCCCATCTTCCCTTCTTGTGTGTAAGAAATTCTTCTCTCGAATTGGAGAATTAAGTTGGGCGATTTTCATTGGCACTAGTACATGGGGGGAATTGCTACTGAAATTTTGGAAGAAAGTGTCACAAGGTGGCAGTGATTTTTAGAACACCCTTCTGGTCTTATTTAAATTTATGGCATACTTATTGTATGTGTGTTTTTCACTGAAATCAAAGATTTTCAATTTTAGTTTTAGAATTTTAAAAGTTTATTTCAGTTTTTCAATTTTGATTTATGTTTGAGAAATCATATCATCCATGCCATATTAGTATCATGCTTAGGCTTTTAAATTAAAGTATGATGCATGTTTTATGAGTGTTTCATGAATTGACTATGTATATTCTGAATTTTAGTGTGATTTCATATTTTGAAGTTTATTTTATGAGATCATGATATGAGAATTAATCTAAGATGATGGAGATAATAATCACGTACCATCATAGTGGTCAAGGCGACACTATGGATGTTCTTTTTATATGAGTTAGGTCATATGGTTTTCAGACCTAAGTACTTGAGGGTCGTGTACCACTAGTGGGTCACCATGTGTAACGGGTTGATGCCGACACGTGCCACTAACGGGTTGATGCCGAGTGGGCCCTATTTACTAAGTTAAAAACATCAAGGGATTAAAGACCCTTTTGGTCTGAAACTCGACTTGAACAAATTGTTATTTGAAACACCTAATGATTGCAAGTGTTTGAATTATGATTGTGTTATGAGTTTGAATATGAAAGATGGTTGTTTGAAAAAGATCCACTGGGCTATGTGCTCACTCCTTCCTTTCTTATTTTTCAGGAACGTGAACCCATTGAACAGTTGAATATAAATAGTCCTTAGAAAGTTTCTACAGTATTATAATTTTTTAGAATTTTTAGGGCTTGTTGCCCAAGGTTTTTATGTTTTTCAACTGAAAAGTATTTTGAAGTCTTCTGCTGTAACTATTAGTTCTTTTTTAAGAGTTTATTACTTTCAATTTCTATTATGAATAAAATAGTTTGAATTTCTTTATCTCTTTTAATTTGCCTTGATTTTATTGAAAATTTTGTATTCTTGAATTTTATACAAAGGCACGAGATATTGAAAAGAAAAGAACAAGTGTGTGTCACTTGTAATGTAGCACCGGCCCGACCTGCCGTTTTGTTAAGTCCACTGTCAAGAGAATGGTGGCCATGTACACTGCTTATAGATACAGGGGTTGGGATGTTACATATATACTCAAGTTTATGAATTAATTTAAGAATATAAGTTTCTTTACTTTATTTGCATAAATAAAGAGTTTGGAATTCCTTTTTATACTTGTATTGCACTTGCTGAATTGAATATTAAGCACAATGAAAAGTGTATTCCTGAGGGATCTTAATAAGTGTTAAAACAAAGGACTTGAGATGCTAGTTGTGTCCTTGTAAATGTAATATAGGACCCAACCTGCCTTGTGGTTAAACTTTAACCTATTTCTAGGGGGTTGGGGTATTACAAAATGGCAAAGGGAAGTGATCTTTCTGTGTAGCCTTATTCAATTTTCTATAATCAATGCACACATGCCACCTTGTAGTAGTTCTTGAAGCAATTGTCTCCTACATTTCATTAGTAACCATAATGATTCCCCCCTTCTTTGGCACCACATGATAGGGCTGACCTACTGTGAATCTGAAATGGCATAGATGATGCCTGTTTTCAACCGCTTCATCACCTCTTTCTTTACCACTTCTTTCATTATTGGGTTAAGTCTTCACTAGTGTTCCACTGTAGGCTTATGAGTGTCTTCCATTAAGATCTTGTGCATACAAATAATTGAACTTATACCCTAAATATCTTTAATTGTCCACCGAATAGTGCACTTATGGTTTTTAAGCACCCATAACAGTTTTTCTTCTTGGATAGAGGTTAATGGAGAAGAAATAATAACTTATAGGGGTAGTGCTCCACCCAAATAGGCATATTTTAGATGATCAAGAAGGGGTTTCAGGTCAATGGCCTTACAAGCATCTTGAAGGTTTTCAGATTGGGTGGAATCAAACAAGGGAATTTGTGGGTTGTTAGGCGTAGGTGGGGAAGCTTCCAAGGCTAGCATAATTAGCTTCTTATTTTTAGTTACGGGTTAGGGAAAGGAAATAGAGTGAGGATACACCCAACCAAATCATCTTGGGAGCTAAGTTCATCCACCACTTCAACAATGTAAGAATTGATGACTTTAATCCTCTTACATTCATGTAAATCACTGGGGTAGTACATAACCTTGTAGAGGTTGAAAACCACTTTTTCTTCATTCACGCTCAAAGTGAGTTCACCTTTGTGTACATCTTTCAGTGCATCACCCGTAGCTAGGAATGATCTACCAAGTGTAAGCAGAATCTCACCATCTTCTTCCATATCCAAAACCATAAAGTCAATAGGAAAAATGAATTTATCCACCTTGACCAAAACATCTTCAATTATGCCCCTTGGATAAGTTAGAGATCTGTTTGCAAGCTGAAGAGTAACTATGGTGGGTTTGATCTTTGAAATGCCCAATCTCCTACACACTAACATGGGCATAAGACTGATGTTTGCCCCCAAATCATAGAGTGCCTTCTCAAAGACTTTAGACCCAACGTTACAGGGTATGGTGAAGCTTCCTAGATCTTTTAACTTTTGAGGAAGTTTTCCCTGAAGAATTGCACTGCATTCTTTAGTTAGCTTCACTTTTTCGAAGTCTTCTAGCTTTCTCTTCTTTAACATGGTCTCCTTCATAAATTTTGTATAATTGGGTAATTGTTGTAGAGTTTTGTAAAGGGAATATTGATAGGGATCTTCTTGAACATTTCCAAAAACTTCGCAAATTGATCATCCAGCTTCTTCTTATGAAACCTTTGGGGAAATGGCAATGGTGGAGGTTCAAAGATTTTTTTTCCCCTTGAATAGTAATTCCCTTAGGTTTCCCTTGTGATTTATGTAGTAACTCAGGCTGTACAACTGGTGGATTTGGAGCTTCCTTTTCAGAATTGCTAGTGTCTTTAGCTTCAACAAATGGATTAACTAGATAAGGTGGACTTGCTACCTCTTTCCCACCTCTTGTCATCACTGCTTTGCAACTTTACTTGGGATTTACTTGAGTTTCACTAGGGAAGGAGTTACATTGTTAATTTTACACTATCTATGCTAACTGTCCCACTTGAGTTTCTAAACTCTTAACTGTGGCATTCATGTTTCCAATTTGAATCTCAATACCAAAGACTCTACTATCATTCTTGTCCATTCTCCCTGTCAACTCCTTGACGAACCTTGAGTGCATGTTCATCATTTCATCAAGCTTTTCTTCTAAGGACGACTTCTTATCTTGTAGGGTCTGTTGTGGCACAAATCCTGATGGAAGTTGTTAAACATTTCTACTGTTTGCATAAGAAAAGTTCTCATGATTTCTAACTCCTGGATGATAGTACTTTGGAACATTGTATCCCTTAAATGGACCTTGATCCCCACTGAATCTATTTATGGCATTCAATTGATCAATAGAAGTTTCTCTAGTATAAGGTGTTTTGTTGGCTTCTGCAATTGACTAAACTTGTCGACTTTACTGATTCTGACAATGCCCATTGTTGCTCTTTTCTTCTACCAAGTTCAATCTATAAGTCATGGATGCAATTTGAGCATGTAGAACATTTATATCATCAACCTCATAAATTTTCACCCTCTTTGCTGTCCTTCTTTTTATGCCATAGCCATATGCATTTGTTGCCAGGTCTTCAATGATTTGGGCAGCATCAGTAGTGGACTTTCCCATCAATGAACCTCCAGTTGTAGAATTGACCAAAGGTCTAGTAGGTGGAGTGAGTCCACTATAGGACAGTTGAATTTGAAGCCAAGGGAAATAACCGTGCTATGGGCATCACCTCAATAGGTCCTTGAACCTCTCCCAAGCTTCATAAAGAGACTCGAATTCAGATTGCTTGAAAGAACTGATTTCACCCTGCAATTGAGGTACCTTAGCGAGTGTAAAATATTTCTAGAGGAATTTCTGACCCATTTCCTCCCATGTTGTAATACTTCCTGGAAGCAATGTCTGAAGCCAATTCCTAGCTTTATCCCTTAGAGAGAAAAGGAAAAGCCTCTATCTTAGTTGGTCTTCAGTTATCTCGTTCATCTTGACCGTGTCACAGATCTTCATGAAAGAATTGATGTGAGCCATAAGATTTTCTATTGTTGAACCCTCAAATTGTTGTTGTTGCACCATTGTAACCAAGGAGGGCTTAAGCTCGAAGTTGTTTGCATTTATCAGCATCCTAGCTATGCCGAAGTAATTGTTGTTCACTACGAATTGAAGAAATCCCTTAATGGTGCATCTCCATCGTTCCCCACACCAGAAGTTCCACTGTCAGCCATAGTTGATATGCACCCTTTGGCTTCCAATTGAATCTGATTTATTATCTTAAACAAATCTGGGTCGTATGCTTCACAAGGATCTTTACTCATGCAACCCTAAAACACCAAAAGAAAACACAAGATCAAGCATATTCTATTAAGTTAAAAAGAAAAATTTAAGCAATTAACACAAAAATATAAATTAAAAATTTTGCCTTAATTAAAACTAAACCAAGTTTAATTGGTTTTAAGACAATTAACACCATTCCTGACAATGGCGCCAAAAACTTGTTGGCAACACCGCAAGTGTACGGGATTGCAATAGTAATAACCGGTAAAGATTGGGTATCGTCCTCTGGAAACAAATATTAATCAACTATCTCAAATCCTAATCTAATATTAGCATTCACTTTATTACGGCTCATAATAGAGTTTGATTTGTTTGAATTCGAATTAGAATTAAAAACTATTGAAAGCAATAAAAATCTGTTTCAAAAATTATGTTGAATAATTATCGAGGATAGTAAATTCTTCAATTCTCACCTTCGATTCCTATTTCAATTAATTAAACCTCTAGTATTGTAGGTTCTAGCACTTATCATCAAGGCCCTCTCCTGTGGTATCCTAACACTTATCAGTCTTGCTCCTTAACACCCTCTTCCGAGGCGCACAGTTAATAACCTAATGCCTTATGCATAGTAATCACGTGCAACCCCCTAAACAATTGACAACCTTTCAGTCAATCAACTGATCTAGATCTATATTATGATAGTCTAACTATTAAACCTCTTTCCCGAGTTAGTTTGATAGTTTGAGATCATAATGTTCATGGCTAGTAAACATTAAGCATTAAACACCCAGAATATAAAACAAAACATCAAAATCAATTAATTAGATTATGAAATCTCAGGATTCTACATCTGAAATTTACATCCTAGACTTAGGATTGACTAGCCTAACATTGTAATAAGTTTAAACATCAAAGAATATTGAATGCAAGGTAACATACTCAAAGCTTAATCCTTAATCTTTAATCCTTTGTTATTCTTGTTCTTTGTCTCTGTTCGGCTATCAAAATCAACTAATTTTTGAAGTTCAGAATGTTTAAACCTTAATCTACTTTCCTATTTATAATAAAACGCTTAAAAGACCTAAACAAAATTAGAAATAAATTAATTAATCACATTATCGCAATAATCTTTGTCCCTGGTTGATAACGTGAATTTCTAGTATTTTGTGAACTGCAGTCACTGCTCGATCATTATTTTCTTCACAATATGCATGTTCTGGTTACTGTGATCACTTGTCTGATTACCGTGGTAACCAATGTGACTTGTCTTTCTGAGGTTTTCTGGCTTTTCTCCAATTACCTTGGTCATTAGTTCATGTGCTGCGGTAATTAATTACTCTTCTTTGATTTTAGCTTTTCTTTGCCACTTTGTGTTGTGATTCTCTTTCTGCTTCATTCCTGTCCTACACAAACACTAAGGAACCTTACCTAGACATCATTTTCTCATCGAAATTCTATAAACAATGCTTAACAATGTTCAAATGCAATACAACATGTAACACCTATCATAAATGTTCATGCCACTAATCATGCATAAATGTATTTGATTTCTTACTAAACATCTATAAAATACTTATACACTACCCATAATAATGTTAATGTATTATGCAACTAACAACTGTGACATCGCTTTCTAGAGATGTACTTAGAATAGATGGGGATATGCAAAAATGCCAAGGAGTCCTACGATAGCTATGTTGTATTGTTTAAAACAAAAAAGAAGACTTCAAATAGTTGTTAGATGAGGATGTTGAAAAATCTAGAGAAATACAGGATATACCTACAGTACAGGAATATATAGATGTATTCCCAAATGACCTACCTGGACTACCACCACATAGATAGGTAGAGTTCAAAATTGAGTTACATCCTAGCACTGACCTCATAGCTACTCTACCTTATAGAATGACACCAGTAGAATTGATTAAGCTAAAAACACAACTCAATGAGCTCTGTGAGAAGGGATTTATCAAACCGAGTGAGTTACCATGGGTAGCTCCTGTCCTGTTTGTAAAGAAAGAAGATGGATCTATGAGACTTTGTGTTGACTACCAAAAGTTAAACTAAGTGACAATAAAGAAAAAATATATGTTGCCTCAGATAGATGACCTGTTTGATCAGTTAAGGAGAGTACTCACTTCTTTAAGATTGAACTAAGGTCTGAATATCATCAGTTGAGGATCCGAGAGTCTGATATACATAAGACAACCTTTAGAGCTTGAGATGGGCATTTCGAGTTCATGGTGAAGCTGTTTGGTTTGGCCAACACACTAATTGCACTTATGGATTTGATAAATAGAGTCTTCAGACAATATTAGGATCAATTTATTATTGTATTTGTTGATGACATTCTGATATACTCTAGATCAGAGGTAGAACATGTAGAACATGTGAAGATTGTCTTAGAGACATTAAGGAGAAATGGACTTTATGCTAAGTTTAGCAAGTGTGACTTCTAGATGGAGAAGGTTAAGTTCATTCATCATGTCATCTCAGCTAAAGGAATATCTGTAGACCCAAAGAAAGTAGAAGCAGTATCCAATTGGAGGTAGCCTAAGACAGTGATGGAAATTAGAAGCTTCTTAGGTTTGGTTGGGTATTACTACAAGTTTATGAAAAACTTCTCAAAGTTGGCTAGACCAATGACCGAGTTAACCAGAAAGGGAGAGAAATTTGTATGGGATGATAAGTGCGAACAATCATTCCAAGAATTGAAGAAGAGGTTAACTTCAGCACCAATCTTAGTCAAACCTACTCACAATGTGAAGTATGTCCTATATACTGATCCTTCACAAAATGGATTAGGCGTTGTATTGATGCAAGAGGGGAAGGTAATAGCTTACGCTTCATGTCAATTGAAGATCCATGAACAAAATTACCCCACACATGATCTAGAGTTAGCAGCAATTGTTTTTGCATTGAAGATTTGGAGACATTATCTCTATGAAGAGAGTTTTGATTAATTTTTTGATCATAAGAACCTGAAGTATATTTATACCAAGAAGGAATTGAACCTTTGATAGTGGAGGTGGGCAGAATTCCTAAAAGATTATGACTTTCAACTGCGCTATCATCCTAGGAAGGCTAATGTGTTGGTTGATGCGCTCAGTAGTTAATCAGTGACTATAACTTGGGTATAACTTCCGACAAGGACCAAGTTTATTTATGTGCTATGACTTGCCAACCAGATCTCTTACATCAGATAAGGGATGAACAAAAAAGGGATAATGGATTAATGATTTAATTGAGGGTGTCAAGGTAGGGAAGCACACAGACTTTAGAATTGATGCAGATGGCATTCTCAGACTTGTGAATAGAGTCTGTATTCTTGAGAGTAGGCAAAACAAAAGAACCATCTTGGATGAGGCTCACCAGACCAACTACACCATGCATCCAGGAGAAGATAAGATGTATCTGGATCTCAGGAGAGTGTATTGGTGGAGAGGCATGAAGAGGGACATTGCCAAGTATGTCTTTAAGTGTTTGACATGTCAACAGGTGAAGACAAAACATTTAAGACCCTTAGGGATGTTACAACCACTTTCAATTCTCGAGTGGAAGTAGGACAATATTGTAATGGATTTCCTTAGTAGCTTACCTAGGAATCAGAAGGGAGAAGACATAGTATGGGCAATTGTAGATTGTTTCACGAAGGTAGCTCACTTCCTATCCATCTGATCTACAAATTCAGTGGGAAAATTTGGAGAACTATTCGTTGAAGAGATAG
Organism: Tinospora cordifolia; assembly: GCA_030144865.1. Classification (NCBI taxonomy): domain Eukaryota; kingdom Viridiplantae; phylum Streptophyta; class Magnoliopsida; order Ranunculales; family Menispermaceae; genus Tinospora; species Tinospora cordifolia. The sequence continues at coordinate 30,084 of JAJIYU010000354.1, forward strand.
TAAGGCTACATAGTGTACCTAAGACCATTATGTCAGACAGAGATCCTAGATTTACATCCCTGTTTTGCCAGAGACTACATAAGGAACTAGGCAGTAGACTCACCATGAGTACTGCGTTCCATCCTCAAACAGATGGGCAGTATGAGAGGGTTATATAGATATTAGAAGACATGTGTCCTTAACTTCAAGGGCAATTGGAGCAAGTACTTACGTTTGATAGAGTTTGCCTATAATAATAGTTATCAGGCGAGCATGCGAATGACTCCATATGAAGCGTTTTATGGTCGATCTTGTCGATCCCCATCATGTTGGACAGACTTTGAGGACCATGTATTACAAGGCTTGGCCTAGTGCAAGAGATGAATGAAAAAGTAAAAGAAATCCAAAAGAGGTTAACTACAACTTAGAGTAGGCAGAAAAGTTGTGCAGATAAGAGAAGAAGACCTTTAGAATTTGACCCAGGTAACTGAGTTTTCCTAACGATCAACCCTCAGAAAGGGATCAAGAATTTTGGGATCAAGGAAAAACTATCACTTAGATTCATCGATCCGTTTGAGATATTTAGACGGGTTGGTGAATGTGCTTACGAGCTAGAATTGCCTAAAGAATGTTCTTGATCCATAATGTATTCTATGTATCGATGCTGCAGAAATACGAACCCGACCCCTCACACATCATATATTGGGAGGAGGTTGATATCATGAAAGATGCAACTTACTACGAATCAACAATCCGGATATTGGATTGTAAGGTGCAGAGTCTTCGTACGAAAGAGATTCCTTTGGTCAAGGTATTATCAAGACATCATGATCTAGAAGAAGCGACCTGAGAGTTAGAAAGCAAGATGCAGACAAAGTACCCAAATCTCTTCACTAGAAACATCTGATATAACAACATCATATAGGTAACTCACACTTTTAAATTTTGAAGACAAACTTCTTTTAAGGGGCTTAGGTTATAATACTCTAAAAATTTTATAAAAATTTTGATAAATTTAAATTAAAAATAATTTAAGAGATGTTTAATCAATGTACAAAAGGATTGGCAAACTAGAGCAAAGCACGAAATTTCACATAGTAACTGTCCACTAGTTACTATAGTAATTCGATTAAAACCTAGAAAAAAAAACCAAAATCACAACATTCTAGTTACCGCAGTCATTCATGTGATTACCGCGGTAATTTGAACAAAACACAGAAAAATAGCGTTCAGGTTACTGTGGTAATCCTTCGAGTTACCATGGTAATACATGAATTAGATAAGTATGAATAGTGCGCCGAAAGACCCTAATCGTCATTGTAATCCCAAGAACTGATACTAGTAGCCAAGAATCGAATTTTCTTCCCTTCCCTACCATTCTAGATTGATTTCTATTCGTTCAGATCCTTCTCCGTTAGTTCTCAAAGCCTGGAATCATGAAGAAGAACCTTGAGTTCTTAGCATTGTAAATCATTTTTCTAAGTATAAACACATTTTTCTTTGAAGCCTAAGTGATTTGAGGGTTGAAAAACCTTGTTTTGATAAGAAACAAAGAGGAAACGCGAAGAACCCTAAGGTATAACGACTTCTTTTAGTTGATGTGTGTTTTAAGCTTAATGTGCATGTATTTGAGTATTAAACACATGGAAAACGCACAAGTGAGACAATACACACGAAAGCATTGAACACATAAACCCATTGGTTACCGCGGTAATTGACCGCTAACCGTGGTAATCAAAGGAAAAAATGTTTTATAGTTAGTAAACCATTATATTATGATTTAAGAGATATTGGGAATGTTTCAAACTCATGTAATGTGGTTTTAAATCTCGTAGATTGAAAGACAAAGCTAATACAATGCGAAACAAAGGCCCAAGGGAAAGAGATATAAAGGTGGAAACAATTACCTTGCTCCCTAGTATTATTTGAATTTTAATGTTGAATATGCGATGTTTACATTGTTTAAATGCCTAAAAGCATGCTAGAATGTGTTTGTATGATTTATGAATGACATGAGTGCTAGAATAATATGAGTTATATGTCCATGTTCAGTGTTTACAATGTTTTATCACATGAGATGTTTATTGTGTTATTGATGAATCAATGAGATTATTAGAATGATTACTTGGTTTGGATAATGATGCGTTATACATGATAAATTGATGATGATGCTAATAATGAAATGTTTGATACACAAGCAAAGATAAATTTAGAGTCGAACCACATATCGTCACAGTGGTCCATGGGGGATCACTGTGGGTGTTTTCGCAATAAGGAACGATAAGTTTGCCCCTAGTTCCCGATGATAGGATTATGGGTGTAACCCTAGTTCTTTGGTGATGAAGCGATGAGTGTGACCCTAGTTCTCGAGCTGGGTGATGGGTGTGCCCTATCGCATTGGAATCTGGTACATAGTGTATTTTCCTCGATTTTTTCGACATGATAATGAAGAGAAAACACCAAGGTTAGACCCTTTGGTCTAATTAACGATTGTTCATAACTAAATGTTTGAAGCACATAATGAATGATAGGTGTTTGCATATTCAATGTTTGATTTAAATAATGCTATTGATATATTGTTTATGATTCACTAGGTTCTTAAGCTCACCCCACATCTTCATTTCAAGTGACCCTTGATGCGGTTCATGTTGATAGTACTACAGAGTACTATAGGAGTTGCAAACCTCGTTGTTGAGGTTGTTATCAGAGTTCTTTTGTTGGGTAGTTGGTTTAGACTGGGTGTATGACCCTCTCACCTTGTTTTAGATTAATAATTTTTCTTATGGTTTAGACTTTAGCCGCATAGGCTATGTTTGAATACTTCAGTTTGAAACTTGTTTCACATATATTTAATTTTAAATGTAGAAGTTATGATTTAAATATTGATGATCACTCCATGTTCTTCATGTAATACTCCTTCGTAAGTCCAAGGGTTTGATTATTTAAGTATATGAGTTATGGTATGTCTAGTTGTACTTAATGAGAATTGAATGTGAGAAAAGTAATGTCCTGATTCTCGACAAATGATATTTGTGCCAACATTTAATGGCACATCTCTCGTGCATGACCGACGTGACAGAAATGATTGATCGAACACTGGAATGTTACAAGTATGAACCGGAACACTCTCACATTATCCATTGGGAGGAGGTGGACATACTAGACGATGCCACTTATGAAAAAGCGATAGTTAGGATCCTTGACCGCAAAGTACAAAACTTGAGAATGAAAGACATTACCTAAGTCGAAGTCCTCTAGAAGCATCATGGAGTGGAAGAGGCAACTTGGGAGCTAGAAAGTGATATTGAAATGAGTAAGTACAAATTTTGATCCATCTATGTACCACAATCAAGAAACTGGGCATTACTGTTACATTACCATAGGTCACATCCCACAATATCTCATGAGATAACATATTTGTTTAATTTAACTTCAATGATATTCAAACTAGCATCTGGCCCCATGGCCGAGTTTTGAATAACAAATTAATAAATAAAATAAATAGAGATTCTCTGGCTACTTGCTTAACTAAAGACAATAATAAACTTATGACTAAGACAACCTCATCAAGGAGGTCTACCACTAACTACACTCTGCTACTTCTCATCAACAGCAATGCTCAATTACTGGGTACCTAAAAAACAAGAAGTGGGGTGAACTCAAATAGTGGATCATACGCTATACATCTTAAGCATTATTAAAGCTAAAATACAAAACATGCAAACACTTATTAAACATTAGGTGTTTCAAGCAATTCAATTGTTTTTCAGTTAGCATGCAGACCGAAATGACCATCCTCGGTGTTCTCATCACATAACACATTCTTCACCAAAAATACTTGACTGAACAACATTGAAACGAGTAAGTACAAATTTCAATAATGAAATTTATTTTAAAGGAGGTAGATTGTAATATCTTAAAATTTTTTTGAATATTAAGAATACAGAAATGAGTTCTTTAAATTGTAAAATACATTAAATACCAAGGTTAGAACGATAATTTTGCCTTTTAAGGGTAGAATGATAAATTTACATGAAAAGTAAAAAATAATTATCACTATCCTAATTATCCCATAAGTAATTTCATAAAAAAATATATAATATAATATAATTAATGAAATAGGGTGGTGAGATATATTAAAATATGAATAGTGAAATAGGGTGATGGGATATATTAAAATTTGAGTAGGAGAGTGGTGGAATATATTAAAATATGAATAATGGAATGATGTGATTGGCTAAGGATGCCTATAAATATTATCATTTTCTCCCCCTCAAACCATCTCATTTCATTCTTCTTTTCTTCATTATCAAGAGAAAGAGAGTCTCTTCATTCTTCTCTTCTTCATTTTCTTCATAGTTCTCTTCTAGCTCAAGAGAAAAAAATCTCCTTGCTCTTCCCTTGAGTGAAGAAAAAAGGTTGAAGGCTTTGAGAATGCTCAAAATATTAATATCAGAAGGATTTAAGCGTCAAAGATGGAGATGACCACCCTAAACTCTTTAGTATTATTTTGGTTTGAATATGAAACTTGATTAAATGTTTATCTACATTGATTGTTTAGAAGCATGTGTGACACCTATGAATGTTTGATTGTCCTTAAATGATGTTGATAGCATGTTGTACTATCCATGAATATTAATACATGCCATGTATACCATGTGTGGAATGGCATAAATGATATGAATATAAGCATGATGTGTTGTTAATTTATATCCATCATTTATTTATACCTAGATATGAGAATTGTGAATATGTTGTAGACATTAGATAATTAAGAAATTTAAACATGTACCGACCCGGTGATGTGGATAATGTGGCATAGTTTGGCATCATAGTGAGCATTCTCAACCCAAGGTAGTAATAAGATGAGATTGAGAGTCGAGTTGAGAGTTCACTCCTAAGATATGATTCGAATAAGTAATAGGTCTTTTGGCGTTACTTCCAATATTTCAAACCTAATGAAAAATACCAAGGAGATTCCTTTTGGTCTTAACGTCAACATAAAACAATTGAACTGTATGAAACGCCTAATGCATAATAAGTGCTTCAATAATTCATGTTTTGACTATTATAATGCTTAAGATGTTTTGTATATAATCTACTGGGCTCTCAAGCTCACCCCACTCACTCTTTTTCTGGGAATCGTTGGAGATACTTGTGCTGACAAGTAATATAAAAACAATTATTTGTAATAATATACTTCTTAGTTGAGGATGTTGTAAGAAATGAATTTTATTTTCTATTTTTTGGTTTTAGGGCATGTGACCCACCATGTTTAGCTCTGTTTATCAATTGAAGGTCGGCCGCTAGGCCAAATATTAGTTGTTGGAACTCGGTTGTGGGGCTCCACAAATTTGTTCTCAATTTTAATATTAAATCAAAGTTTTTTTTTCAATTATTATATGATCCCAAGGTTGTTGGTAATCTATTTTTAAGCCAATTTATTTATGCACTTTTGTACCTTGGGATATGACCTAGTGCAACCAGGAAATGAGATAATTGATGCAAGAAATAGTAATATTCTGATTCTCAAACAGAAAGAGGAGTGACTGCATACAAATGTAATTATGTCTCAAACTGCGAGACAAATACGTCGCTTATGATGAATATTAAAGGTTCGGGAGTCAATGTGTTACATACCTGGTCTCTTATTTATGTTCGTCAACTTCTGCTCGAAGTTGAGCTCCCTTTCCACTTGCAGTGTTTTTTCCACTACATCTTTATATGTCTTTAGGCCCATTGGTGCCACTTCTTTTTGGACCTCAATATTCAGACTCTCAGCAAATCTGTTAGCCTTCATATGTTCTCCCCTAATCAACTACATTCGTGTCCCTCTTGATCAATATGATAAATTATGACTGCATCTGCCTTACTATCGCCTCAAGGAAGAATTTCTCATAGAATACTTAAATTTTTCCACAACACCAATATAATCTTGTTGCAAAAATCATTTTATACGCATCAAATCAAACTCAGTTCATTTAAATTTATTTTGTAAATCATTTTTAATGTATTTGCAACTCATATTTAGTCTCATATATGCATTGGACTCAACATATTGGTGTGTTTTAACCCAAATATTCTAAATGATATTTAAGATTATTTTTATGATCATATAAAATATTTTCATAGCAAAAAATTATAAAAAATAGGTTTCACAATTATATTTTTACTATTTTTTTCTAATTTTTAACAAATAATCTCACTACTTAATCACTCATCAAAATTTTAATCGATATTCAAAATTCATGAATTTGGTGTCGATAAATACAAATTTTTGTTTTCTATATTTTTATGTAATTCAATTAAAATTTTATTAGAGGTTGACATATACAAAAGTCTTCACTAAAGTTATTCAATTTTAAATATTTATATTAATATTTATATGATAAATGAATGCAAACTAATCATATATTTATAATCTACATGTCACCAAAAGTGTACAGATGTAATTTTTACTTAGTTTTATTTATTGTGGGGTAATAACTAATTTTAGATATTATTATTTAATATCATTTATAATAAAAATTATATCTCTAAAATTATAGTACGGTAGTTTACATAACATTTTCATAATAAGAATAAAAAAAAAAAAAAAAACTTATCTACATGTCAAATCCTTTCTCAGCGTTCGGCTCCTTTGGCTCGGGTTCTGGAAATGAAAAACCAAAAAGAGAATGAAATTAGATTTTCCCCACTGCCCGCCATTTTAATATATTCCAACCGATGAACCTCCTCTCCTCCTTTTATTAAGCAATTCCCAGGTTCACCATATCATTTATTTTGTTTATTTAAGTTAACCAACTTTTCTATTTTATCACAAATCCGTGCACACCGTTAACCCTATATATTATCAATCAAGCATCCCATCTTAACTAATCCACTCCCATGCATGTTATCACTTCTCTCTTTCTTTCTTTTTTTTTTTTATTATAAGTCAATTAAAATTTTATTTTCTCGCAATTATCCATCCTATTAAACACACACACATATATATAACTCCAACTTTTATTATTATTATTATTATTATTTTAAATTACTCAATTTTATTTATAACTTTTTTTTTCACGTGATGGTATATACAATAGTACATATGTAAATTTAACTTGAACATATATGTATACATGTCGAATATATGCGTCTATACACATATGTCATATTCGCATGTAATAAAAATTTACTAATTATTGCAATAACTCTACTTATAGTTATTAAATAAAAAATTTATATAACCACAATTATATAATCAATTATAATTATTTGATTTCAAAAAATTTATTAAAACACATTTTAATAAATAGATTAATTAAATTAAAGTTTTAAAAAGATGAATAAATTGGCCTTTATAAAAGAGATGTTATACCTATTTCAAAAAATATACACTTTTTTTTTTCTTTTTCTTTATAAATAGACCTAGCTAAAACCCTCAATATAACAAACTCAATCTTTTAATTTGGATAAACTATTTTCTACGTAGACTCTCAATTATTCAACCTTTTTATAGTTTTCTCTAGCTTGGCATGTAGTTTTTGTTGAGCTTTATAGCAATCTATATGTGCGCGCGTTTGTGTGAAGCGTCGTTTTTTTAATTATTTTTGTCAAATACACACACTTACACACCCTCACACATGCTTTTATTGGGAGTGGAAACTTGCCTATTGCTATGGGTATTTGATGCCTTGTCCACCGAGCTATGAGGGGATTGCCAGTGAAGCGTCGTTGTTCAGAGTTCCTAATCAAGTTGGAGGGACGGGAACCGAGACACCAACAGAGTTCCAAATCAAGTGGGAGGGACAGGGACGGAGACAGCAACTCCTAGCGGACGTCTCAGTTGTATTGCCTTTAAGAGCAAGTTGACATTTTGCACGAGAAATTGAAGGAAGCGCGAAGGCGGCGACGAGAAATAGAGGAGTCGTTGTAGGGGGTGTGGTAAGTAAAAAAGGAAAACGCGGGGACAGCAGGCAAAGAAGGCGTAACGCAAGGTAAGGGGGGCCGTAAGAATAATTGCCTCTCAATCATACCACGTTACGGTGTCAACTCGATGCTTGCGTTTTTATATACGTGTCTCCTATGAATATAAGGTGCCCACTTGGCTTCTTCTCATCTCCTCTCTTTGTTTAATATATTTTTTACACCTACTACTATACCAACATCTCTTTCCATTCTTGGGTCATCTTGTTGAAATTATATAAAAAAAATGTAATTATATATATATATATATCTGTGTGTGTGTGTGTGCAGATGGTTATATTGCAATACTCACCATTACATTATTGAAACTATGGCCTCTTTATAATTTTTGAATCTCTCTATTGAATGATATGTTCTCCGTAGTGATAATAGGTGGTTAATTTCCTTAAAATCATATTTGAAAGTTTTCTACCTTATAAGACCCAACAGTTATTTATTTATTTATTTTTTAAGTGTGCTATCTTAGACTAAATAATAATAATAATGACGATGGCATCTCTAATCTTTTATACTAAAATAATGTAATTTTTGCACTAATTCTAACTCTATTTATATTACTTAATTATATTATATTTTAACTACCTTAAAACCAAATTTTAAAATAAAATAAAAAAGCAACCCAAGGCAAAATGGCATGAGTAATGATATCGGGTGCATATGCTCTATTCTTGTTGTTATTATTATTATTATTTTCAAAGATAGTTTTGAAAGAATCATTGAAATAATTAATAACAGAACGAGTTTCCAATTTTTTTTTTCATTCTAATAGTATAAATATACACTAAGTTATATTTCATTACAATTTTTAAAATTGCACTGGAAAATTTAGATATTTATTTGTTTTTAAGAAACAACAACTTGAATCAAAAGCAATACCCTTCCTTCTGCTTCTTATATATGCGTGCATGCATTATTTTTAATAGTTGTATTAATTACGTATATGAATCTTATAACTCTTTTAAGAAAGTAACACCTTTGTCCTACTCCTCTCAGATTAATTAGGCCAATCAGATTCGTGGGAAATTAAGTTAGTTAAACTTTTGTGTTAGTTATGATACTGCTATCAGAATTGCAAAAGAGAAAATTTTAAAATCTATCAAATTTAGTAAATCCAACGGGGTTCATTAATTACAATAACAAAAGTGAATCCAAAACAATGCAAAGAAATATCAAATTATTAATAATATGAAAGACTCTTAAGTATGAATCACTTCAACCCTTCTATCTCATGTTGAACAAGAGGAAAAGAGAATTTTAGGTATAGGAGTTCCTTCATATTCTTAAGTTTTCCACCCATGACTCAACCCAAATTACTTTTAAGTTGGGAATGACAATTCAACTCGATCCATAATACTTAGAGAACTAAATCCAACAAAACTTTAGTTTGGTCGGGTTAGTCGGGTGGGTGAATCCATCTTACATTAATTCTCATAGTATGTATTTAATCCTCTTCACAAAACTTTAGCATTTTGTATTCTCCCTTCTAACAAATAAGTGATTATTTTCTTTTTTTTTTTATCTTAATTAGATGTGAATAACAACAATATATAATTGGTTTGTATCGTCTTACTTTGGGACTCTTATACATTTTTTTATGCTCTCTTTCTCATTCCTAATAATATTAATTAGTTTTCATTTAAAAAAAAAAAGAAAAGATCTAAGTCAAATCACTATGTTGGAGGAAAGCATTTTAATAGGAAATAAAGTAATTGTTCCACATTAAAAACATGACAAGAAGATACTGAAAATAAAAGAAAAATTAAACAATGATAACATGAATTAAAAAAGTAAAGAAAGTATGTCATGGCTTGGACAAATGGGTAATTTATATATATAATTATACAAAATAAATCAAAAATAAAATGCTTCTGCTTTGGGGCCTTAGTACTTAGTTTAAACGGATTCAAAGGAAAGGAAAATTCGACAAGAGTAACATGAATCAAATAAAATAAAGAAAGTGGGCCCATAAAATAAATCAAAGAAAGGGTCTTTGGCTTTGGGGCCCTAGTTTTTATTTAAACAAATTATTTTATTTAATTTTTGAATTTAATATTTAATTATTATTAAACAGTTAAAAACGACTATTTAAACAATTCTATGACTTTTTTTAGGTAGTTTGAAGGAATATATCCTTTTTAAAAATGTCTTTTCAATGTTATAAATAATGCTATTTTTGACTAAATATTTATTTTATTTTTTTATAGAAATATCTATAAACACCCAAAAACTACATAAGAAAATCATTTTTGAAGTGTTGCAATTTAAATTGTGACAATTTTATCTTAAGCGATGGTCGCCCGCTGTCTTCAAGTACATGTGACAAGAAAAAATTCTACCTTAGGACATTGTATTTAGCAAACTTTTGTTCATTGATTTTGCTTTACTTTCTTAATATAATTGTGCATTACTTTTTTATTATTGTTACTATTAATATTATTAAAGTTAAAATTTGGTACAATAGATTTTAACAAACAAATGATTTTAATTTGTTATGCACAAAAAACAAGAGAAATACAAACATCATATTTTTTTTTTTTAGTTTTACTTGTTAACTAAATAAACCACAAATGATTACATAACAAAAACAATTGTCCCACATAGATCAAATGCATAAGTATCAAGGAAGGTCGTTTTGTTGATCTGAAGTGCCAATACTCTTTCATTTATGGGACCCATGTAATTAAGGTGTCTTCTTTAGTTAATGTGCACTCCATCTATAACCCAATTTAGGGCAGCCTCCACCAAAGCAAAACCATCTTGTAGGCTTTGATGTAGGGCAAGTGTCCTTTCATGTCTCCATTTTGCCTTTATCCAAAGAAACTAAAGGCATGAGAGAAGTGTGACCCAAAAGAATCCAATTTGATCGATAAAATTTAAAGAAAAAGAATTGGATTGGGACCCTATAGAAGGGCAACTTGAGTTAAGGGCATGTCCCTTACAGTTGTGGGGCATCTTGGGGACCATATCTTTAGGTCAATTTAGGTTAAGGCATATGCTCCATGAGACATGATGAAGAAAAGGGTGTTTAAAGCTATGGATTTGTGAATCTATTTCCCCAAAATTCTCATCAAATCCTTTCATGCAACTATCAAATACTTAATCAACTTTATTCGCTTAACATCAAATAATTTAGTTTTTATTCCTTTCAATACGTGTAATTGAGCTTAAAAATGCAGTAACATGTACACCATCAAATATTATTATTTTTTAGACGATTTTTTAATTATTTAAGTATTTATAATAATATAAAAATAATGATTGACCAAAAAAGTCGGGTTCCTGATCATCATGACACTACAAGCTGAAATCTAACTTAGAAATGACATGCTATTACTACAACAATCAATTCATCAAAAAGTCAATTCTCTTTTTTTTTTTTTTTTTTTAATTTTGACCGAGAATATTTAAAGCGAATAAAATAACAACAATTGCAAAAATTAAAATTATTTTATAATACTTAATTTCAACAAGCAGTGTCAAACATGACAAGTTTTTTTCTTTTTTCTTTTTTTTTTTTCAATAGCAACATCTACTACTGAAATTTACTAAAATAATGTTAAACATATTCAGCTTTCAACAGTATTCTTTCCAGGTGGACATCTGCTTGAAATTTTATTTTTAAGTGCGTGTAAAAAGTGTCTTTTAAATATGATTTTTATGGCATGTAGAAAGTGGACATGTGCCTAAAATAGCTTTCAATATAAATATGATTTCTAGTGGAAACATCTTATGTAGAAATGAGTTTAGTAGAAATCATATTGTTAAAAAATAAAAATAAAAAAGACGCTTTTAGTAGATTTTTTTTCTTCTTTGTTCTACTGTTTCACAATCACCGTGGAACACTTGGAGTGAGTCTTCAAATTCTCTCAACAAACCTTAAAACTGCTTATTTATCCTAGTTAATTTTTGACCTCCTCATTCCAAAATTTAAGTTTGAAATGAACGAAACCCCTTATATAAGTTGTTTTATGGGTACTGAAATTACGTCTTGAGAATTGCTGGAACTCTAGTCACATGCCTCGATAAATTTTTGAGTGCCTAGGTCCCCACCAATCAACTAAATTAAGTTTAAAATGAACCAAAATCATTTCCAGTTATAAAATAACAAAAAAAAATAGAATAGAAAAAGAAGAATAACGAAGAATACAAGAAAAATAGAATGATTTCTTCAATTCATTTGGAATGGTCTTACAAGATTACAAGAACCCTATTTATTGGGTACAAATGCATTCATATTACTATATATATATATATATAACATAGATAAAAGTGATATGGGAACTTCAATATTCAAAGTATAAGAGATTATACATGGACATTCATAATAAATAAAATATTTATTACACTTCTCGTTGGATGACCATTCCTGCAAACAATATGTTTCATTGAAACATTATTAGGAAAAAAAAACTCAGTGGGAAAAAATATTAGTAAAGGAAAAAAATAATATTCTTACATGCAAATAGGATACTATCTCGTTAGAAAACTTACCAAGAAAACCAGTGGGACAAAACTTTTGGTTAAGGAGAAAAGAGTACAGTGATAAACTTTCCCTATTTTCAATATCACTGAAGACAATGCATTCAAATACAATGAACCAATTTATAGTATCTAACATCTTAATAAATAGATGTGTCAAATATCATTGAAATAATTTTGTTGAATATTTAGTTTACAATGAATAAAATTATGCTTGTGAATGAACATAGATGAGAATATGACAAATATTACGTTTTTGCATATTCAACAATTTTTTTTTTCTTTTCAAATAGGATAAACTTGTGTTGCTCATGATCTTAAGATCACATAATGCATCATCTCACCATCTTAATTTGTTGCACAATATTTGTTAGCATGTCAACAATATATTATTTTCTCTATTTGACAAACATGATCTTCAGAACTAGCTAACACTTATTGTTTTAACAACAAATGAAAATTATCTTTTGTTCATTTCTGGTGATGCTACAATAATTGTATATATCTTATCCAGATGAAATTTCTTAATAAATACATTTAAGAAATGGATAAGAAATTTACTTAATACTGTAACACCCCAGCTCCCGATCTTTCTCACATACGTCATAGGCGACGTGGTTGTCTCGTAACTTGAGACGTCATTTCTTTCGAGTGCAGTCAATCCTGCTTTCTATCTAAGAACTGGGGATATTACTTTTTCTTTTCATCATTTATCACATCTGTTAGTTTCATCAAATCATATCCCAAGGTATAGAGTATAACTACAACAAAAACATAATAATCTCAGTATTTCAAAATAACTGGAAACATTGATTTATGATCAGAGTTACAAACAATTCTGTGGGCTCCATAGCCATTTTTTGATAATACAAATATTATTGATATCTGACATGATCAAATATAGTGAGTCACAAGCCCTACAATACAGTTCATTGTCTACTATCTTCATACTGTGAGGCATACTGTTATTAATTTACATTGATCTACTAGGGCGATGTCTTCAATAGTTACCTGAAAAAAATGATTGGGTGAGCTCAAGAGCCCAGTAGATCATACACAGTGCATCTATAGCATTATTTAAACCAAACACTAAAAATGCAAACACTTATCATCCATTACGCGTTTCAAACATTTATTTATCAACAGTTGTCAATTAGACCAAAAGGGGTTAACCTCTGTGTTCCAGATCTGGGAAGAGAGATCAATTCTGAAACTCAAACCCTTTTCTGGGGTCATTTCTGAAACCCAGTTCATTCAGGTGTCAATTCTAACAACCAGTTCTAATTCTGCATGGAACACACACGAAGGACATTCTCCCCGTGCCGGTACGTGGTTAAAATCTTTATTTAATCTTATTTTTGTGAACATAGCATAATAAAATAAATATTCAATCAATAATTAAACATGACATCATAAATCAATATTTTCATAAATGAAAACAATGACTGTCGATTTCTGATGTAGAAGATCGTACAAGATGCAACTACAGAGTATACTCTCTCGGTCATAAATAATATAAATTAAAAATAAAGAAAAATATTTCACAAATCTTTTAGTCAATAACCTTGCATATTTCTAGGCATTCAAATAAAGCAAACATCACATATTCAGCATTAAAATTCAAATAATACTAGAGAGTACAGTAATCACTTCCACCTCAATAGTATTTCTCTAAATCCTTGAAGTATTATCTCAACTTGTTTCGAGTCTTTGACCAACAGTCTTCAGGATCTACGTTTCGAAAATGTGATTTAATCGATGCCTATGAACAGTATCGTATGAATAGTACTGTATATATGAACAGTGCTAAATCGTAAAAGTGAACAATACTATATGAACAATACCGTATATATGAACAGTAAACTATGTATGCATACTGAAATGAACAACGACATCTCCAATCTTAAATAGAGACCAAAGTAGAGTGATTATACCTGCTTTGATTAGAAATACCCTCCAATTGCTTCAAAAGAAGCACCCAACAGTAGATCTTCACTACTGCTATGCAGAAATTGGGGTCTTCCCCTTCCTACTACTATATTTGTTGTCTAAAACAACTGAAGAACAAGAGAAGAAAAGAGAGTAAGTAAGGAAATTCTTTCTTTCTTCCTGGAATGAATTTTCAGAATGAGGAGAGGGTTTATATAGATTTTTCTGGCAGAAAAAGACGAAATTGCACAGTTACAAATAGTTTGTTACTGTAGCTACAGTGCATGTTACTGTAGCTACAGTAACCACCGAATCGTATTTTATTTGCTGACAAAATAGTGACCGTATTTGTGAACAAGAACTGTATATTTGAAAAATAAATTTAAAATTTTTTTTAAATTGTAACTCAAATTTCAGGTATTACAACACTAAAATTGTAGGTATTACAAACACATTTTCAATCTATAGGCCTAGAAAATAACCTTATTTGTCAATATTTCTTAAATCAATATTTTATTTTATAATATATCTCAATAAACTCTTCAATAGTTTTAATGATAAATGCATGACATGAATAAAGTGCATATGCAGAATGTAAGAATGTTCATGTAGTACTAAATACTAACTTATAATAATGATATGTAAATTGTATATGCATAATAATGAAATGTTTGGTCTCCTTTAGCTCTGGTGGGTATGGTTTTGTAGTTCTTCTGACCTTCCTTCATGTTGTAGCCTTAGCTTATGTAATACCCCAAAAGTCCATAAGATATTAATGTCACGAGTGAATAGTTAAAATAAATAATTAAATAAATAAATAAGAAAATAATAAGAATACTCAAAAAATCATGTAGAATAAGTTCAAACAAACTTAGAATGAATATAAAAATTATATAAATTCAGAAAGTACGAGAAATGACATGGAAAAGATGCAAAAATAGTAATTTCACTGGTTACCGCAATAATAAATTGGATTACTGCGGTAATACTTAAAAAAACTAGAAATGTGTGAAAATGACATTGTTCTGGTTACCATGGTAATGGAAATCGTTACCGTGGTAATGCTTTACAAAATCAAAAATTGATGCGTTCTGGTTACCATGGTAATGCGCCAAAAAATCCTAATTTAGATGTGTTAATCACACGATTATCGTGGTAATTGGAGTCATTATTGCGATAATATGCAAAAATTATAAATATGTGTGATTTGCGCGCAGAAATCCTAATTCTCACGCATAGTCACACAAATTTCTTCCTAGCAGCCATAGACCAACCCTTCTTCTTCCCAAAGGTGTTCTAAAGTATTCTTAATCTATTCAAACCCTTTCTACTGGTTTCTCAAGCTTAGATTCGTGAAATACAACATCATCAAGGGTGGATTTGAGTTGAGACACGATTCGAAATAGCTCGTGCAAAGGTAAATCATGAAACTCTAACTTGAATCACGATTTTGTATCATGGTTGGACATTTTCTTAAGTATATGCTCGTAGCTTGTGAAGCACAGATTGTTGGGAGTGTTTAGATCCTCGTTTTTGAGAAAAATGAAAGGGAAAAAGTGGAACGCCAAGGGATAAAGATTTTCTTTAGTTGGATGTGTGTTTTAAGCTAAATGTGTGTGTATTAGAGTATTAAACACATGAAAAAAACCACAAACGGGATGATGCACGCACAAATGTTGCATTTTCTAGAAATCCCATAGTTACCGCGGTAATGGACCACGGTAACAGACACACACACACACTAAGATGAACCCTGCTGGTTACCACGGTCACTAATCGCGGTAACGTATTGAAAAATTCATCAATGCACTGGTTACTGTGGTAATCAACCACAGTAACGTGTGTCACCGATTCTGGCGACTGTGGTAATGCATCGCAGACCTTGTTTTTTGAGTTACATGCACAGTTTTGAGTGATTGTGCTTGTACCCTTCTCTATTGTAGTACACAAAAGAAGAATATGATATTACACACCAGATATTACCTAGATGCACACCAATTACTACTTAGATTAAGTAGACATTGAATCATGGTTTAAGAATAATAAATTATAATATCAAACCATTATAGGTTGAGGATTTGAATCATCGGAATGAAGACTAGAACAAGCAGAGCATAGCAACAGGTGGAAATGATTACCTTGCACCCTAGTATTATTTGATTTTTAATATTGAACATGTGGTGTGTTTACATTTCTCGAATCCCTAGAAGCATGTTAGAATGTTGTTTATATAATTTGTGAATGGCATGAATGCATGTATGCTAGAATAACATGGGTTATATCTCCATGTTCAATGTTTACAATGCTTTATAACATGAGATGATAATTGTTTTACTTACGTTTCTACGAGATGATCAGCATGATTACTTTATTGTGCAATGATGCATTATACATGATAACTATGCTTGTTATGAGATGTTCATTGATGCACAAGCAAAAATAAATTAAGAATTGAACCATGAACCGTCACAATGGTTCATGGGGGATCATTGTGGGTGTTCTTGCGATAAGGAACGATGGGTTTGCCCCTAGTTTTCGATGATAGAACTATGGGTGTGACCTTAGTTCTTTGGTGATGGAGTGATGTGTGTGAGCCTAGTTTTCGGATTAGGTAATGGTTGTGCCCCTTTCCCATTGGAAATGCATTTTCCTCGTCTTCTTCGACATGATAATGATGAGAAAACACCAAGGTTAGACCCTTTGATCTAATTAACAACTAATGAACAATTGGACGTTTGAAACGCCTAATGTTTGATAAGTGATTCCATATTCTATATTTGATTTAAATTATGTTATTGATGTATTGTGTAAGATCTACTGGGATCTTAAGCTCATCCCAATATTTTCATTTGAGGTCATCATTGAGACAATTTGAGTTACTGTACGACTAGGTGCTATTTAGATATTTACAAACTTCATTGGGGAGGTTGTGACTTAATTTGCTTTATTTCTGTTCCCGAACATTAGTCAAATTGGGCAGATGACCCCTTTCTTTTTATTGGTTGTTTTAATGTTTTTAGGAGTTGGTATTGGGCCATATGGGCATGTTTTCAGACTATTACTTGATACTTTATGTCTAGTTTTATTTAGTTTAATCTATGAGTTTTGATGAGATTTATTACATTTTATCTCCTATTGATATCTCTTGGTGTGTCTAAGAGATTGATGAATTAGTTGTATGAGATCTGATATATCCAGAAGATATTTAATGAGAATTGAATGTGGGAAAAGTAATATCCTAATTCTCGACAGATAATGTGTAACACTTCAACCCTCGAGACTTGATTGTTTAGTTAATCATAAGGCGGGTTGGACCATGTTACATTTACAAGTATACAACTTGCATCACATTATATTTCAATTATTTCAAGTCTTATTAATTCATGATTACACAACCCAAACAATTTAACTTTAATTTAATAAAACTATTTCAAGGGAGATAAAAAAAAATCTTTAATCTTTATTCATTCACTAAAATAATAAAGAAGTACATACTTAAGTTTCAAATAACAAAAGAGTATATAACTCAAATTAAAAACTAAATTTAGTGAAAGTCTTAATTTAAATAATCAAAATTTGGGCAACATGTGACACATAAACTTTTCAAATTTAAAACCCTATTAAATTTTTAGTAGTCTTCATGATTAAATTTCTTTGAAAAATAAGAGGGAAAGGGGTGAGCATATAGCTCAGTGGATCATTCCATAAATAACTAAATTACTGATTCAAATCAAAAACACATCTAAATTCAAATACTTGTAAACAATTAGGTGATTCAAACAACATCTTTGGTTATTATTGATATTAAGACTAAAAGAGGTTCTAATCCCTTGATGTTGTTATCAAAATACTCCACTCTTGGATGGAAAGACAATTCATCTTGTCATATTCCATTAGAATAAGGATCTCGTGTCCAATTCCAAGTACTTTGGGTTATACCCATCCATACATATTGATGAGCCCCATATACACTTAATATATGTAAAGAAACACCCATAACATCACTTAAATTGCTATGATAGTACGTGGTTCATAACTTCAAAGTCTTAAATTTAATTTTCACATATTCTTGAATAAAAAAATCAGAATATTAAAATTAAAAAACACATAGCATGCTCAAACTAGTAAAGTAAAACATTAAAAAAGCATGAAAACAACACATAGCATGCTTTATAATTCAAATTAAACCTAATCATGAAAACTAGAATTTAAAACATGCATACATGATAATCAAAATCTAAATCATGATCAAACATGTAGAAAATTGAAAATAAATATGCTAAACTAAAAATAAAAGGTGCATGAACATGCTAAAAACATAAACTAGTAAAATTAAAGTGTAGGAAATCTCATCTACCTTAGTTGCTTGTTTGTAGAAAATCTGGCAGAGATTCCCTTCTTCTATGCACTTCAAGAAAACCAGCAACTTCAAGAATGTAAAAGAAATCTAAAATCTTAACTTCTCTCCAAAAATCACTCAAGAACACAAGAGGGTGAAAAGAGGTTGCCAAGAAGAGGGCTAGAACAAGCAAAGAGGAAAGTGTCAACTCTTTGTTTTGGGATAAAGAATAAGTGTGGACAAGTGGGGTTTATATAGATTTTTCAAGACACAAGGGGGCCATGGTTTTGGCAACTTTGATTAGGGTTTTCCCTCATGTGTGATGGCTAGGTTTGCACACAAATCACAAGGGGACGGCTAGGGTTTGAAGTTCAAGGATATATGTGTAATCCTCACACTTGGCACGAAGATAGTGTGTTTTTGGGTTTAGAAAAATTTATTGTTCTTGTTTCTTTGGTTTCTTCTTGTGTGACGGTTAGGGTTTCCTTGTGAGCATGGATTAAACTTTTAGAAACTTCTAATTAGGTTTCTTCACATGCATGCACACTCATACTCACATATGTGGCCGATTTTGGGGTGCATGGGCGATGGGTGCACTTGATCATTTGTGGGTGTTAATGCATTCATGGTCCACATGAATTTAATGAACCATTTTTCGACTAGGGTAATCTTCATTTTATTGACTTTCCTAATTTAGACTCAACTAAAGGGTATTAGGCAAATGAAAACCCAATTCTTGGCCAATTGGGCTGATTTTTGGATATGTTGTCTAGTTGATTAGTTTATGTCATATCATGAAATTTCAGGTCATTCAAAGGTCCTAAGGGTCACTAAATGAAGATTTTGGACCTGCTAAATTTGCCCTCGAAATGGACCCAATTTCATCAAATTGATATTAAATTTCTCGTTTTATTAAGTACAGGATTTTTTAGGGTATTACATGATGTATGTGCCAACATTTAATAGCGCATCTCTCTATATATGACAACATGACAAAAATGAAGGACTGAGAACTAGGGTGTTACAACTTATCGACGGGTTTTGCATTAGATACAACATTTTCTTTGACTCATGCCTTTTAGTTGTGATGTGTCGTTAACCTTGTACTAAGAGATTTGGCTTAATTGTTTTGTCATTGACGAAGACCATTTCCTTTGCTTCACCTCCAGTTTGAGAGCGATCACAAGTTTGGGATTTGTGTCCTCTGTGACTTCTATCTTTTGCTCTGCATTAGCAAAGCAATTCTTGAGTTATTCGATAATGGATTGAGATTACTGTGCATAGAACCATTTGAGGCACAAATTGGGGCTAGGTTTACCATTAGCATTGAGAAGCTCAAACGTAGAGCAATGGTTGAAAACACTGTAGAGGCAACTCCTTCTGACAACTTCTGTCCTCTGAACCTCCTTTGATACTACGAAAGTGTTCCAAGCATGCCAGTCTACTCTTGTTTGAGTGTAACACCTTAGTTCTTGATCCTTCATTTCTGTCACGTCTGTCATGCATGGAGAGATGTGTCATTAAATGTCAGCACACTTGTCATCTACTAAGAACCAAGAAATTATTTTTCTCGTATTCAATTCTCATTAAATATCATCTGGACATACCAGAAGTCATATAATAAATAATCAAACTCTTGAACTCACCAAGGAGTAACACATGGAAAGCATGTAGTGATCATCAATAGTTAAATCATTAACTTTTACATTTAAAATTTAATAAACGTGGAATAAGTTTCCAAATGAAATATTTGAATATGGCCTATGTGGTCGAAGTTTGAACCATAAAGACAATTAATAATTTAAAACAAGTTTGGAGGGCCATATGCCCAATCTAAACTAACTATCCAACAAAAAGAACTCTAATAACATCCTCGGCAATGAGCTTTGCAGCTCCTATAGTACTTTGTAGTACTATTAACACAAACCACCTCAAGGGTTACTTGAAATGGAAGGGTGGGGTGAGCTCAAAAGTCCTGTGGATCATACACAGTACATCAATATCATTATTTAAATCAAACACAGAACATGCAAAAACTTATCATACATTATGCGCTTCAAACATTAAGTTAGTAATAGTCGTTAATTAGATCGAAGGGTCTAACTCTAGTGTTTTCTTATCATTATCATGTTAGAGAAGATGAGAAAAATGCACTATATGTCAGATTCAAATGGGATAGGGGCACACCCATCACTTAATTGGGGAGCTAAGGTCACACCCATTGCTCCATCACCAAAGAACTAGGGTTACACCCATAGTTCTATCATCAAGAACTAGGAACAAACCCATCATTCCTTATCATGAAAACACTGATAGTGATCTCCCATGGACCATTGTGACGTTGGTACGTGGTTCAATTCTCAATTTATCTTTGCTAGTGTATCAACAACATTTCATGACAAGCATAGTTATCATTTCATCATGTATAATTTATCGTGATATAATAACGTAATCGTGTTGATCATCTCATAAAAACATATAGCAACAATCATCTCATGTTATAAAGCATTGTAAACATTGAACATGGACATATAACTCATGATATTCTAGCATTCATGCCATTCACAAATCATTTAAACAACATCCTAGCATACTTTTAGGCATTCAAGAAATGTAAACACACCACATATTTAGTATTAAAACTCAAATAATATTAGGGAGCGAGGTAATTACTTCCACCTGTTGCTATGCTCTACTTGTTCTAATTCTCATTCCAATGATTTGAATCCTCAACCTATAATGGTTTGATATCATAATTTAATATCCTTAAACCATGATTCAATGTCCACTTGATCTAAGTAGTTATTGGTGTGCATTTAGGTAATATACGGTGTGTAATATCATGTTCTTCTTCTGTGTATTGCGGTAGAAAAGGGTACTACTGCAATCACTTGGATCTATGCATGAAAACTCGAAAAAATAGGGTCTGGGACGCATTATCGCGGTAATGCGTTCACCAAAATCGACGACATGCATTACCATGGTAACCAAAGAGGGCTTCATGTGAACAGTGTATTACCATGGCAGTCAAACGATTTTCCAAAAATTGCACATTCGTGCAAGCTCCCTTCTTGTCCTCTCGTGCACCACAATTCCTTAAACTAATACTAGACTTAACACAAGCATTTTACCAAATAAAACGTATTATACCTCGATTGCAAATGTTCTTTCGTATGTTCTCCTTAAAAGAGTGTTTCAAACACTTTCAACTAATTATGAAATCAAGGGAGCATGAATCTCCTTAGAAAACGCAAGTAAATGATGAAAACACATGTACACTGTGTGAAACAAATGCCTTACCTCATATGGAATCCATTCATTCAATCCCAACAATCGAAGCTCTACACCAATATGTAGTTCTCCTTCATTCTTTGCTTGAGAATCTGGTTGGAAAGGGTTGAAATAGATTAAGAACACTCTAAAACACTTTTGGGAAGAAAAAAGGTCAATTTGTGGCGGCTGGGTAGGGTTAATGCGTGACTATGCTTCCAAATTAATGACTAAGAATTAGGGTTTTTACTCTCAAATCACACATATATATAATTTTTACATATTACCGTGGTAATGACTCCAATTACCACGATAATTACGTGATTAAGACATCAAAATTAGGGTTTTCGGCGCATTATGTGGTAACCAAAACGCATCAATTTTTAGTTTTGTATAGCATTACCGCGATAACAATTTCCATTACCGCGGTAACCAGAACAATGTCATTTTCACGCATTTCTAGTTTTTTTCGAGCATTACTGTGGTAATCTATTTCATTACCGTAGTAATCAGGGCCTTTTGTCATTTTTCGTGTCTTCACGATATTCTTTGAATTTTCTATTAATTTTTACAATTATACCAAGTTTATTTTCACTTGTATTTCATGATAGTGAAACATTTATAATTTTTAAAATTATTTATTTAAATTATTTTATATTTAAAATTTTCAAAATTCTATAATTCATTCATTAACTTTTAGGGTATTACCGCGGTAACCAGAACAATGTCATTTTCACGCATTTCTAGTTTTTTTTCGAGCATTACCGTGGTAATCTATTTCATTACCGTAGTAATCAGGGCCTTTTGTCATTTTTCGTGTCTTCACGATATTCTTTGAGTTTTCTATTAATTTTTACAATTATACCAAGTTTATTTCCACTTGTATTTCATGATAGTGAAACATTTATAATTTTTAAAATTATTTATTTAAATTATTTTATATTTAAAATTTTCAAAATTCTATAATTTATTCATTAACTTTTAGGGTATTACACCGAAGAAGGCTCTCAATGTCTTACCTTCCAAATTAAAGGAGGAAGGTGGCGAGGGGGAGCCAAGGATGGGTGACTTGCACCTTGACAATGCTGTGAAGAGCAAGGAGGAGGTCCCTAAGCTATGTCACAACCCACTTTATAAAAGTGACGTCACGACCGACACATAATACCATATATGCTACTCTTACGTATATAATACTATGTCAACCTCTTATACTCAAAACTATTCCATATTTACATAAAAATTTTGACTGAGTTTCTCTTAAATCTTTGACTTATCACAAACAAATTTCATCACTTGATATAAACATTTCTCAATCCACCAGTTCACAACAGAAAATACTCCCCAGGCTATCATCAATTACAATTTATAATTTAAAATCCACATCCTTTCACACTCTTATCTAGTATAAGCAAATTCACACCCCTCTAGATGATGTTACATATACAGTGATAATTATTATTATATAAAAATATAGTCCACAATATAATTAAACCTACGTACACACCAACAGCTGAAGAGTCGACTACTCTTCCCATGTTGGCCTCTTTCCTTTTCTATCTATTCCTGAAATGTTGAAGATAATAAATGAGTGACAACATACCCAATGAATAATCTTTATCTATGACATTTAGATGCATTTAAATAATCATGCAGAAAATCAAATTACATAAAACATTTAAATTCCTCATACATATTCCCACCATACAGATTTGCATTCAACATAGTGATGATGTTATTTTCAATGCATCATTTATAAAACACATGCATATCTACATTTTTCAGAGCTAAAGTCAGTCTCACTTCTTGTTTGGCCTGGACAATAGTAGACTATACCTCTAATTATCACCAACTAACAATTCATTTCGAGAATTATTATATAGAGAAAGGCTGATATTGTTCATGGCTCAATACCACATGGATTATTACATAAGAAGTATTATTCCCCATGGCTTAGTCCATTGAAACGATATCGCATTTTAGGTATGCTCTTGCAAATCTAAAATATGTTGCCATATAAATACAATTTCATGAATTTCAAATCATATGCAATAGATGTCAATACAATTAGTATGCTTACATTCAAATTAATTTTATATCTACAATGCCATATAAATAATCAAGATAAAGAAATACTCACAGATTACCAATAGCTTAACCTGCTGGGCACATATTTTGCTTCCTGCAATAATAACTCCCAAATTTATTGCAAAATTCAGTAATCCATAATCCATCATTTCATAAATAATATATATTTTCACCTGAAGAAGTTCTTATTTAATAAAATCAAGGATCTTGACATAAAAACACAGTTCACATAATATTAGAAATAGTTATTATTTACCAAAATTATTGTCCAATCGATTTCCAGTATCTACTCCAAAATTTAGGTTCCAATCCGCCACATTTATCTTATCACAAAATCAGTTTATATGCACAACTCAAATTTAATTCATTTTTATAAATAACTTCTAACACAGTTGTTTTTCATATTTAATCACATACGTGCATAAGACTTCACGTATGGTTGCGCATTAGCTCGAATTTTCTCAATAACCTTTAAAATTAATTTTTTTGCTTATATGCCATATTTTATAGTATAAAATAAAATAAATGGGCTTCCCAAATATATTCTTACGAATTTTTCCTAATTTTCATAAATAACCCAAATGGTCAATTATATACCAAAAATCTATTTGATATCCAAAATTCATGAATTCGGTGTCGATGGGTACAAATTTTCATTCTTTACATTCCTATAGGTTTCAATCAAAGTTTTATTTGGGTTTAACATACTCAAATGCCCATCCAAAGGTTATTAAACTTTGAGTATTTATTCTGGTGTGTACAGGACAAACGAATGAAAACTAACTACAGATCTAGAATCTACGCATCATCAAGAGTGTTTTGATATAATTTTTGCTGAGTTTTACTCATGGTGGGGGAATATCCTATTTTTGGGTACTACTATCAAATACCTATACGGTAAAAATTAGACCCCTAAGTTCATAGTACTTAGCTTATCTAGCATCTTTGAAGCAAGAATTAGGAAAAACTGTTTACCTGCGCGTCGAATTCGTCGAAAAATTGAATTTTCCTTCCTCTGTTCCCCTTTCTGTCTTTCAGTTTCATTTCTGGAGTCGAAAAATTTAACAAAAAAACAACCACGATTGAAATTGAGCCACTGCCTGATTTTATATATATAAAAAGTAATTACCTTTATACCCTAGTTTGAGATAAATAATTCCATAACAACATGCCTTATAGAACTTATTTCCATTTTACCTTTATTTAATTTCATAACCATATACCTTATATAACTTAATTTCATAACAACATACCTTATATAACTTATTCCCATTTTTAACTTTAATTATAATTCTATAATAATAATAATAATAATAATAATAATATTATTATTATCATTAAATCACCCAAATTTATTTATTTAATTGTTTTCCAACCCACGTGCCATTATTTATACATATATGTACGTATATAATACATGCTTATGCATACATATGTCATATCTACGTGTCATGAAAATTTGGGTTGTTACAAGCTTATATATATATATATATATATATATATATATATATTGGGATAATGTTAAAATAATAATTGAATAATGAAAATATAAAATTGTCGTTCCTCTGTTTCTGCTTGTTGTTCTTCTATTTCTGCTGCATTCATGTGCTTCTCTTACATTTATATATATAAACAATTATATAAATAATTGTATGTATAATATATATATATATATATATGTATACATGACATACAAATTACATGATATCAGTTAACCCAATAATACATATAATTATATATTATACATACAATTATTTATATATATAAATGTAAGATAAGCACATGAATGCAGCAGAAACAGAGGAACAACAAGCCGAAACAAAGGAACAACAATTTTATGCTTTCATTCTTCTATTTCTTTTTTTGTTTCTGCTGCACCCATATGCTTCTCTTACATTTATATATATAAACAATTATATGAATAATTATATGTAATATACATATATATATATATATATATATATATATA
>JAJIYU010000355.1:0-56385 GCA_030144865.1 Tinospora cordifolia
GTGGGGGTTGGGGTATTACATTTTATTTTAAGGATTGCCTTAGAGGTTTTCATATGATAAATTAGTATTTTAGAGTTTAGCTCAAATTTTAGACATGGAAGCCTTATTTTAATTGAAGTGGGATTTATTGAATACGAATGAATTATTTTTAGAAATAAAAGTAGTATGACTTGTTATTTTCAAATTTGAAAAACCCTTGTTTTGATCTAAATTTATTTATTTTGAGATTAAACAAAGAATAAGGATTTTGGGAAAAATATTCTATTTTATAATAAAATGGATATGAGAGTCTATGGGTATCCAAGTTTAAAATTATTTAAATTGATTATAGATAGGTAGTAGGGATTAGAAGTTAATCATTTTAATTTATTATCATTTTTATATCAACAATTTAGGAAGTTGAAAACCCTTGCTGAAAGTGAATAATTTCCTTGGAAGATAGAAAAGATTATTGGAGGAAATTGAAATATGTGATTAGGGGTTTTGACAAATATATATATATATATATATATATATATATATATATATATGGGAGTTCAATGTTTGAACCCTCAATATTGACTTGAATAAATTTTATGTGGATTAAGAAGTAGAATAGTTTGATATTTGTAAGTATTATTTTGTTCGTAATAAATTTAATTTTGATATGAAAAGAATATGATCGAAGATTGACTTTAATGGGAGTCTTGATGTGAATATTAAATTTTAAAATCGTCTTATTGAATTGAAAAAAAATTATTGAGAGTTTAAGGAAATTTTAAAGGATTTTAAATATTGAAATTTAATTTATCTAAATTGAAGTTAAAATAGGGATTTTTGGGAAAGCTTCCAAGTTAGAAAAAAAAATGGATATGGAAGTTTTAAGAGTATTCAAGCTCGAGAATATTTTCTATTCATTATGTATATGTAGTAGGAACTTGGAAATTGATTAGTTTGATCTTGATTTCTATTTTCAAATTAACAATTTAGGAGCTGGAAATCTCTACTATAATATGAATGATTTTCTTGAGAGAAAAAAATATATATTGGTAGAAGTTCTGGAGATTTTGAGACTTAAGACTAAGTTAATTTTGAGGTGGATGAAAAAAAAAAGGAAATTAGAAAGACTAAATTTTTTTTAATTTAATCGTAAAGAAAATTTTAGGAATGTCAAGTTCTTAGAAATATTTTAGTTCAGTAGTAATAATCGAAAAAAGTGGAACTTTAGAAATTAATTATTGTGATTTTGATTTGAAGATTAATAATTAAGAAGCAGAAAAATACATTGAAGAGGCGCAAAGGACACGAAAAAATATATGTGGGTGCGATTATTTTACTCCCTAGACTTATTTAGACTTTGAATGCAAAACATGATGTGTGTTTACATTTAATGTAACTAGAAGCATGCTAGGATATTTTGTTGATTTCTGTTTGGAATGATATAATGTGAATTTATGATGATCGGTTATATTGCTTTAATATCTTGCATAGTTAGTTTCATTGAAGTATTTCTTGAATGTTCAAGCATGCAAATTTCTTTATTTGGATATTTATTTTATGTCGATTGATGACTGGTATGACTTGGAACGAATTGTGAAACTAAAGAAGATTAAAGGATGATTAAGAACACACGTACTGGTGTGATGGACGAGCTAATAGCTCATCGTAGGTACCCCATCAAAGAGCTGCCTATGACAGTTGAGATGGCCTTCAGAAGCTGGTAATAGTTGTAGAGCATTACCCCTTCCTTAGGCTATGGTCCCCATGATATAGCTGCATAGCGTACCCAGATTCGCTCCTGGACCACAGGGGCTTACCATTAGGATTATGGACTCTTTCAGTCTTATGTTACAACAAAACAATTAAATGTGTGAAACGCCTAATGTAATAAAAGTGTTTGCATGTTTTGTTTTCTGGTTTAAATAATGTTAGTGATGTATAGGTATGATCCACTGGGTTCTTGAACTCACCCCCTTTCTTTTTTTAGGTGATTTTTGAGACAGTGCAGGTCGACTAACACCACAGAAGACTTGGTCATTTTGAAACATCAATGGGAAGTTTTTATTATCTGCCTTTTTGTGTATGATATTTTTGTATTTAAATCTGGACAAGTCTTGTGCCCTTTCTTTTTAGACTGACCTTTTATATGTGCTTAAATGTTTTGGATTTATTTTAGAGATTTTTAAATTGTTTAAATTTGAACTTGATGCTTCTCATTTCATTGATTCACTTTATTTTCTTAAAAGTTTATTTCATTTCAAAAAAATCCATGTCTAATTTAAATTGATTTTATTATTACAAAGAGATAGAAAGAAAGAAATAGAATATTTGATATTGAATTGAGTAGCGCTCGGCGGACGATGCGACGGCGGCTCCCCCAATCAAGCGGGGGCGCCTTCTCTGAGCACAGCTCGAGGGAACCCGTGGGATGAACTAGGAGCCAAGTTGTTACAACTCTAATCTTCCTTATTTCCACTCTTAGTCCTTCAGCAAATGTATTTGCCTTAGACTACTCGTCCTTCGCTAGACTGCTCGCCTTTCACTAGTTTTCGAGAAAATCTAGACAATTTAGTAAACTATTGCTCATACTTAGTCACTATCATAGTCTTTTGAGTTAGTCAAACAAACTACGACTAAAGTTGCCTTGTAATTGCCATAGAGAACAAGTTATCATAGAATAGAGTCTTAAATTGTTTCCAAGTCATCATGGAGATATCTGTGTTTGGGTCATTAGTAATACCCTAAAAAATGTACAAAAGAAAACGAAATGATTGAATAATAAGGAGTAAATGAGACCAATTCATTTCAAGGATCAATCATTCAGTTTAAGTGGTCAGAAACCCCTCAGGGGATGAAAATTGAAGAACAAAAATGAAATGAAATAAATCATCCAACTGATCTAGACATTCAAAATTCATTTCATTTGTCCAATTAAGGGTTCATTTGCTTAATATGCTTCAGTGGAATCTAAACTAGGAAAGAAAATGAAGAAAACCTTAGCCAAATAGAAGTTATGAATTTTTATTAAATTTATGAGAACCCAAAAGTGTGGGCTAAAGACTTAAAATCCTAGTCAAATGAGATATATGAATTTATTTTAAAATTCATGTGGACCCAAAATATGTAACCACCCCTAAGCATATGAAAATCACATGGGTGAGCATACTTTGATCATGTACACCACACTTTATATACACAAGTAAATTCTCCATACTTGTTTAGAAACCCTAAAAGAATGATCTCATGTACACACAATAAAGGATCATGTGCACCCAAGCTATGTGCATAAAAAAACATCCCATGCTCACAAACCCTAACCCTAGTCGTTACCTCTTATGTTCATTAAGTGGAATAGAAAGTCTTTGAGAAAGGAACTTGCTAGAACATCACAAACAAAGAAGAAACAAAAATCAGAAATGAAAGTTTCTAAGCTCACACCAAACCACCAAAATCAAGAAGATTTCCATGCAAATTCGCCACTATGCCCTCAATTGGTGCACCAACCCTAAAGAGAACCAAATTGGAACCTTTAGATCATGATCTAGTATACATCAAGAATGATATTGCACACATTGGTTTCCATAAAGTATTTTTAGATGACATCCAAGATAAGAAGAAATAAGAAAGTCTCCTAAACATGCATGCTTGACACCCAAGTATGGATAAGATAGGAAAGATCATTGATGTGATACCTCATAATTTTGTCAAATAACGTAAAATTAAATAGAGCTGACAAAAAATTAAATGAAAAACAAGAAACAAGACTTATTGAGAAAAAATTTCTAAAATAATTGGAGGCAAATGAAATCTTAGTATCAAGATGATCTAACTAATGATATAAGGTTAGTAGAATTATCAAATATTATTTGTATAAGAATTATTTTATAATTATACAAATAATGGAACAATTATGGAATAAATTATCAAATAAAAAGTAAGAAGAGTAAATTATATATATATATGAAGAAATATAGATTATTAATTATTGGCAAAATAAAAATATTAAATAAATAGAAAAATATCTAATAAATACAATATTAAAAGAGAAAAATATTAGCAAATTAATAAAATAGAAGGATAAACCATATTTACACAAATTAGAAAGTGAAATTGGGTGTATAATTAGCAAAACTTGGATAATAGAAACCTTAGAAAGCAATTTTAGTAATAGAAACTGCATCCAACGGCCAAAAACGTGTAATCCGCACGATCTAAGATCCCACAATCAAGATCAAGCCCACGCCAAACGCTTAGGAGCACCGAATCATCAAGATCCAACGGCCCACGATCAATCTACCCGATCCAACAGTCCCAATCCATTTTATTGATCACAAACGGAGATCTGCACAGCGCACTGGAGGTTGACACAATAGCCCAAGCACATTTCGTTGATCGCGAATAGAGATCCGCACACCGCACTCAAGGTTGATCTGACAGTCTAGGCACGTTTCATTAATCACGAATAAGACCTGCGTACGAAACTCGAGAAAAATTCGACAATCCAGACGCTTTTCGTAGATCGCAAATCATTGTTGTGCTCAAAGAATGATCCAACGGTCTAGATCTGAGACGTTTTTGTGATCGCGAACCGTTGCTGCGCTCAAGGAACGATCCAACGGTCCAAATCTGAGGCATTTTCGTGATCATGAATTGTTGCTGTGTCGAGAAAGATTCGACAGTCTGGATCTGAGACATTTTTTGTTGATCGCGAACCGTTGCTGTGCTCAAGGAAGATCCGACGATCCAGATCAAATGCTCCAAAAATAAAACAGAAAAATCCGAATAAGTCCGAAAAAATGTTTCCAAAAATTCAAAAATTGGTTTCTAAATTCCAAAAAAATACCCAAATTCATTTGCTATTCTCCTATACTTGGGAAGCATGAAATTTTGAAGAATTAGCAAGTTTCCTACAAGGAAAACACAACAAACTTGCCATTCTCTACCCTTTTGAACTCTATATAAACCCCCCATGCTCACAATTCATCTCATCCCAACAAACAAGAGTTGAGATTTCCTCTTGTTGTCTAAGCCCTCTTCTCGGCATCCCTTCTCACCATTCTTTTTCCTCTTGTGAGAAGTTTTTGGTTTTGGGATTCATCTTGGGTGATTTTCTTGGTACTTGTACGTTGGGAACTCTTCTCTAAACTTTGGGGAGAGAGTGTCATAAAGTGGATGTGATTTTTCTAACACCCCTTTTTCTTATTCGAATTGCTAGCATGTTCATTAGTTGTTTGGCTTTTGAAATAAAAATAGTTTCAGTTCTAGTATTCTAAGATATATTTTAGTTTCAGATTTGATCTTTGTTCGAATTTATGCATTCATAATATTCATGCCATGTTTGATATCATGCTTAGGCCTTATTTCAAAGTATGATGCATGATTATGGTTGTTTCCTGATTTGATTTTTAGATTGTCCATATTTTGAATTTTATTGATCCTAGTTTCATATTCTGAAGCTTATTCGATGATTCAAGATTTAACAAAAGAAGATGGTGAAAATAACCATGTACCATCATAACAAACATGTGGGTTGCTACACATGTTCTTTTCATATGATTAGTTCATATGGTTTTTTAAGACCAAAGTACTTGGTTTGTGGGTAATTTCCCTTAAGTTCCAAAAGTCCAATAAAATTGGCAAAGAAAAACTATATTTCACTATAAGGAGGTACTTTTTTAAGAACATCAAGGGCTTAGAAACCCTTTTGGTCTAAAGTCTCAACTTTAAACAAATGGATGCTTGGAACGCTTAATGTATACAAATGTTTGAAAAATGAATGTGTTATTGGTTTGAATTTGAAAAATGGTTGTTTGAAAAAGATTTTCTGACCTTTGTGCTCACCCCTTCCTCTTTTTTTTTCAAGAAATTAAATTATTAAGACAATGGAATTTGGATAGTTTCTATTTTAGCAAGTTTCTAATTTTTTTTTTTAAGTTTCCTTTTAATGTAAGGGCATGTTGCCCAATTCTGAATAAGTCTTCCACTGAAATTTAATTTTTGTTTTAGAGGTTATGAATTTCTTTTGATCAACAATGTAATAGTTTACTTTTACATTAGAAAGTTATATATTTTCCTTTTCAGGAATAAAGGAGTTGAATTTTTCTTTATCTTTAATTGCCTTGATTTTATTAAATGGAAATTTGTATTCTTGAATTTACTCTAAGGCATGAGGTATTGAAAAATAAAAATTCAAGTGTGTGTCACTTGTAAAGTAACATGGACCAAACTCGCCAAATTGTTAAGTCCACTGTCAAAGAATGGTGGTTATGTCCAATGCTCAATGAATGTTGGGGTTAGGGTGTTACAAGTGTGGTATCAGAGCCTAGGCTTTAGGTGCCTTGGGCTAAAAATAGAAAGTTAAGCCTAAACATGTGTTGATTAGGCTAGAAATAGAAAGTCAAACATTAGTTGCTTGACAAAAATTAGAAACCCAAATTAAGGCTTCCCATTGAATGGAATTAAAATTTTAGTGCCCTACCTTCTATTTTTGAAAATTGAAAAATGTTTTAGAAAGTGTTTTCAAAAAGGAAAAAAAATATTTTTAAATGTTTTGTTTGGATACAAAGACTACAAGTTGAGTTGATAGCGTGTAAGCCTTGTCCTAAGTAAAGCTAAACATTAAAAGGGAGGCAGGTTATGCTGCCCTAGAATACGCGATTGCTAAGTAGACTTCGGTCTCGCCGCCTGATCTGGAGGTTGTCCCACCAACTTACATGAGTAGTCGGAGTTGAAAGACACTCTTATTTTCTATAAAAGAAAAATTAGAAGGTAGAAAATTAGGGCAAGAAAGTGAATAGAAGTCGAAAAAGATGTAAAATATGGTATCTTGACTAGACAAAGGTTGTGAGTCAACCAGATTGAACCCTAGGTCCAAAAAAAGATCCTAGGTAGAAACATGGTGTAGCCAGGGGTGGCACAGTGGATCAAAATCATAAATCTCTAGGGTATAGGCTAGAGACGAAAACTTGTGTAAAAAAATAAAATTGTTAGATCAGGACACAAGACTGGGAAGCTTCTCTATCTTTCGATTTGTATGTAGTATGGGATGCATAAGAATTTGGGGGAATGGAGGAAACCTGGACTCAGAAAATGATGGACCATGTGTGGTGAATGATCGATAACTCTGGCAGAACGGGTTTCTCTATGCTCGCTAGTATGGGATGGTGGAGTATAGTGGGCTCGGGAACCTTAGTTATCGAGCAATTTGCGAAATTATTTGGGTGCAACTCTGTTCTAAGTGAAAGCCTAAGTAGAAAGGGTGGAGTAGTGTGGGACACTTGAACCTAGAAGCTTAGGTGGAAGCTTGGAACCTTGTTGTGCTAGCTTGATTGTATGATTGTGTGATATGCATGCTTTACTATTTATTACTTTGAGACCAAATCTTGTACCCATGCATGAAAAGAACCTAGAAGAAAAACCTTTAGGCCACTAAACAAATCGAGAACCTAGAGACATGAATCTAGAGTCATGATAGTACGAAAATCTAACGAGGCAAATACTGACAAGATGTTAAATCTATAAACAATGGCTGGAACAATGGGAACAGGAACTACTTGCTGGAATGGAGGTGCAGATGGAGGCCATAATGAATGAGATGTCGCAGAGGGAGCTAGATCAACTATGGCGGGCACTTCCACAGATAATCCCGCAGGTGACACCACAGCCTCAAGCACCTAAACCTAACCAGGTCCAATAGCCAACACCTGTGGTCCAAAATCATGAATATCAAAGGGCTCAGGAGGGATTGGAGGATAAAAAATAGAGGAAAATGCTAATTGAGCTACAGAAGCTCCATCCTCCATCATTTGATGGTACCACAGACTGCAACTCGGTAGACCACTAATACCAAGAGATGGAGGAAATTCTCAATGTGGTGAAGGTAACAAGGTCAAGATGGGTAGCACTGGCCACACAACACTGCAAAGGACCAGCCAGTAGTTGGTGGCGAATGATGAGGATGGACCCTAATACGGATGTTGATGCCATGAGCTGGAAAAATTTCACAGAGGTTCTATTATGAGAAGTACTTTCCAAAAGCAACCAATAGCAAGCTATAGGAGGACTTTGTTCGACTAAATCAAAGGGACATGATTGTAGCTGAATATGAAAGGAAGCTTATAGAACTGGCCAAATTCTCGCCAAATCTGATTAAGGAGGAGAAAAGGAAAGCCAACTAGTTCACACAGGGTTTCAAGATGGAGATTCGAAAGATAGTGAAAATTTTGGGCCTAAAGACTTACAAAAACGTCGTAGAAAAGGCTCTAACTCTAGAGCAAGAACTCAACTTGGAACAAAAGTTGAGGGAAAAGAATAAGAGGCCTGAGAATGAAAATAATCATGGGGCTCTCAAGAAAAGTAAGAATAGTAGGAATGCACCACAGAAATAGGGATAAAACAAGGATGAGGCAAGGAAGCAGGCTAAGAGGCTGGGATTGTGTTTCTTATACAGGTAAAGGGGGCATCTTGCTAAAAACTGCCCAATACCATCAGCTCAGGCTCCCCAACAGCAACGGCAACAACATAATACCCAGGGAGGAGGTTAGAATGGGCGTCTTCAAGCCACACAGAATCAGAATGCCAATCAGGGGCAAAACCAAGGCTGTGGTCAGAACCAGGTTAGAGTGTTCGCGCTTGAGGCCAAGGAAAACAAGGTCCCTCTAGTGGAAGGTACGTTCTTGTTATTCAATGTTGCTGTGAAACTATTGTTTGACTCGTGTGCCTCTAAATCCTTTATTTTTTAAGAACTAGCTGATAGGTTACAAGTTGTGACGAAAACACTACCTGTAACTTTGAATGTGTCCACACCAATAGGGACCACATGACTTAAAAAAGAATTTTTAGTTGTGACCTAAGGTTTTGGGATAAACTCTTGACAATTGACCTACGTACCTTACCTTTGTATGGATATGATGTGATCTTGGGGATGGATTGGTTAGACTAGTACCAATCCCAGATAGAT
The DNA here is from genome assembly GCA_030144865.1 of Tinospora cordifolia. Classification (NCBI taxonomy): domain Eukaryota; kingdom Viridiplantae; phylum Streptophyta; class Magnoliopsida; order Ranunculales; family Menispermaceae; genus Tinospora; species Tinospora cordifolia. The sequence continues at coordinate 8,939 of JAJIYU010000355.1, forward strand.
TGTCCTAAGAGACGAGTGACCAAACCCTACCTTCTGGGGAAACCTATAAAGTTAATAGAGATATGCGAAAACTACCAAAGAGCCCAACCATAGCCATGTTGAACTACCTAAGGCAGAAAGATGAGTTTGAGGAACTCTCTAAAGAAAAGCCTATGGAACTGAAGAGGATACAAGACCTAGTAGTGGTTAGTGAGTACAAGGATGTGTTCCTGGATGACTTAACCGGACTACCGCCTACTAGAGAGATAGAGTTCAAGATTGAACTTCACCCTGGAACCAACCCTATAGCCATACCTCCCTATAGAATGGCATCGGTAGAACTGAATGAGTTAAAGTCACAACTCGATGAGCTCTGGGAGAAAGGGTTCACCAAGCCGAGTGAATCACCTTGGGGAGCTCCAGTGTTGTTCATGAAGAAGAAGGATGGTTCTATGAGACTTTGTGTCGATTATCGAAAGTTAAACCAAGCTACGATGAAGAATAAGTACCCTCTACCAAGGATTGATGACCTATTTGATCAATTGAGAGAAGCCACTCATTTCTCAAAGATTGATCTTTGGTCGGGTTATCATCAATTGAGGATTAGGGAGTCCGACATATACAAGACTGCCTTCAGGACAAGTTATGGACACTTCGAGTTCATCGTGATGCCATTTGGTTTGACCAATGCCCTAACAACATTCATAGACTTGATGAACCGAGTGTTTAGACAGTATCTTGACCACTTTGTGGTGGTATTCATAAATGACATCCTAATCTACTCCAAGTCAGAGGCTGAACACTTAGAACACTCGCAAATAGTTTTGGAAACACTCAAAAGGCATCAATTATATACCAAGTTCAGCAAGTGTGAGTTCTGGACGAGGACGGTCAAGTTCTTTGGCCACATAGTGTCAGCAGAAGGCATCTCTATAGATCCAGAGAAGGTGGAAGAGTTATGAATTAGAAGCAACCTAAGAAAGTTACAGAGATCATGAGCTTCTTAGGTTTAGTTGGGTACTACAGAAGGTTCATCCAAGATTTCTCCAAACTAGCAAAACCTATGACCAAGCTAACCAGGAAGGGAATTATGTTCGATTGGAATTAGAAGTGTTAACAATCATTCCAAGAACTAAAGAAGAGATTGACTACGACCCCTCTCCTAGTCACTCCAACCCATGGTGTTACATATACCCTATATACTAATGTTTTGCTAAATGGACTTGGAGCAGTGTTGATGCAGGAAAGACAAGTAGTCACTTATGCTTCACGACAACTGAAGGTCCATGAGAAGAATTACCCTACTCATGACCTAGAATCAGTAGCCATTGTGTTTGCCCTGAAAATTTGGAGACACTACCTTTATGGTGAGAAATTTGATCTATTTTCAAATCACAAGAGTTTGAAGTACATCTATACCCAGAAGGAGTTGAACCTCAGGCAACGGAGATGGATGGAGTTCTTGAAAGACTATGATTTTCAACTACACTATCATCTGGGGAAGGCCAATGTAGTGGCTGACACCTTGAGTAGGAAGTTCAACAAACAAAAGGAAGAAAAAGGCCAGATGTACCAGTTGATTGATGATTTTAAGCTGAGTGTGACTCTAAATGAAAAGCAAGCCTACCTCTACACTATGTCTTGCCAACCAAATCTTCTACACTAAATTAGGGATGAACAAAGGCAAGACAAATGGCTTACTAGTCTGATCAAAGGAATTGCACAAGGCAAGCATACTGACTTTAGGCTAGATGCTGAGAACATCCTAAGGCTCGGGGAAAAGATATGTGTACCTCAGCAAGGACAGAGCAAGCAAATTATACTTGACAAAGCTCATTAGACCAAGTATACCATGCACCTTGACAGGGACAAGATGTACTAGAACCTCAGGAAAACCAATCGGTGGAGAGGAATGAAGAAAGACGTAGCTAAGCATGTCTTTAAGTGCTTAACATGTCAAAAAGTGAAAGCGAAACACCGAAAACCCTCTAGAATGCTACAACTACTCCCTATCCCTGAATGGAAGTGGGATAACATTGCCATGGACTTTGTTAGTGGTTTACCCAGAAACCAAAAAGGTGAAGACACTATTTGGGTGATTGTGGATTGCCTCACCAAGGTGGCTCATTTCCTGCTAATCAGATCTACAGACCTAGTCAGTAAGCTGGGAGAAATCTATGTGAAAGAAATCGTCAGACTTCATGGAGTACCTAAGACTATTGTGTTTGATAGAGACGCTCGCTTTACTTCACAGTTCTGGCAGAGCCTCTAGAAGGAGATGGATATTAAGTTTACCATGAGTATAGCCTTTCACCCTCAAACGGATGGTCAGTCTAATAGAATTATCCAGATTTTGGAAGATATGTTGAGGTCTTGTGTTTTAGACTTTAAGGGGAACTGGAGCAAGTATTTACACCTGGTAGAGTTTGCCTATAACAACAGTTACCAGGCAAGCATAAAGATGGCTCCATTCGAGGCTCTTTATGGGAGACCTTGCAGATCACCTACCTATTGGGCTGAGCTTGAAGATCATGTATTAACTGGGCCAGACTTGGTGGAAGAGATGAGCAACCAAGTCAAGTTGATACAAAGGAGACTGACTACTGCACATAGTCGTTAGAAGAGTTATGCAGACAGGAGGAGAAGACCACTAGAGTTCCAAGTTGGGGACAAAGTATTTCTAACAGTCAGTCCTCAGAAGATTTTAGAAGGTTTGGATTCAAAGGGAAGTTATCTCCGAAGTTTGTATGACCCTTTGAAGTACTTAGAAGAATTGGGGAATATGCTTACGAATTGGATCTACCAAGTTGGATAACTTCAACTCATAAGCTATTCCATGTCTCCATGTTGAGAAAGTACGAACCTGACCCCTCTTACATCATCAACTGGGAGGAAGTGAACATTCAAGATGACGCTACCTATGAGGAAACAACGATTAGAATCCTTGATCACAACGTATAAAATCTGATAACTAAAGATACTCCCTTAGTTGAGGTACTGTGGAAGCATCACAGATTGAAAGAGGCTACCTGGAAGCTGGAGAATGAAATAAAGACTAAATACCCGCATCTGTTCACTAGGAACACCTAAACATGTACAAATTTCAATGACAAAATTTTTCTAAGGAGGGTAGGTTGTGATACCTCATAATTTTGTCAAATAACTTAAAAATAAATAGAGCTGACAAAAAATTAAATGAAAAACAAGAAATAAGACTTATTGAGAAAAAAAATTTCTAAAATAATCGGAAGCAAATGAAATCTTAGTACCAGGATGATCTAACTAATGATAAAAGGTTAGTAGAATTATCAAATATTATTTGTATAAGAATTATTTTATAATTATACAAATAATGGAACAATTATGGAATTAATTATCAAATATAAAGTAAGAAGAGTGAATTATATATATATATATTCTGAAAATAAAAATATGGAATAAATGTATAGAAAAATATATGAAATGATAAAATATGGATTATTAATTGTTGGCAAAATAAAAATATTAAAGAAATAGAAAAATATCTAATAAATATAATATCAAAGAATTAGAAAGGAAAAAATATTAGCAAATTAATAAAATAGAAGGATAAACCATATTTATACAAATTAGAAAGTGAAATTGGGTGTATAATTAGCAAAACTCAGATAATAGAAACCTTAGAAAGCAATTTTGGCAATAGAAACTGCATCCAACGGCCAGAAACATGTAATCTGCACGATCTAAGATCCCACGATCAATCCGCCAGATCCAATGGTCCAGATCCATTTCATTGATCACGAACAGAGATCCACACACCACACTCAAGGTTGATCCGACAGTCCAAATGTGTTTCGTTGATCGCAAACGGAGATCCGCACACCGCACTCAAGGTTGATCTGACGGTCTAGGCGGGTTTCGTTAATCGTGAATGAGATCCGCGTACGAAACTCAAAGAAAATCTGACGGTCCAAACGCTTTTCATAGATCACGAATCATTACTATGCTCGAAGAACGATCTGACGGTCTAGATCTGAGACGTTTTTGTGATTGCAATTTGTTGCTGCGCTCAAAGAAGATCCGACAGTCTGGATCTGAGATGTTTTTTGTTGATTGCGAACCATTGCTGCGCTCGAGGAAAATCCAACAATCCAGATTGAATGCTTCGAAAATAAAACAGAAAATCTCAAATAAGTCCGAGAAAATGTTTCCAAAAATTTGAAAATTGGTTTCTAAATTCCAAAAAAAAATACCCAAATTCACTTGCTATTCTCCTACTTGGGATGCACAAAATTTTGAAGAATTATTAAGTTTCCTACAAGGAGAACACCACAAATTGTCATTCTCTACTCTTTTGAACTCTATATAAACCCCCCATGCTCACAATTCATCTCATCCCAAGAAACAAGAGTTGTGATTTCCTCTTGTTCTCTAAGTCCCCTTCTTGGCATCCCTTCTCACCATTCTTTTCTCGCTTGTGAGAAGTTCTTGGTTTGAGGATTCATCTTGGGTGATTTTCTTGGTGCTTGTACGTTGGGAACTCTTGTCTAAACTTTGGGGAGAAAGTGTCATAAAGTGGAAGTGATTTTTCTAACACCCCTTTTTCTTATTCTAATTACTAGCATGTTCATTGGTTGTTTGGCTTTTGAAATCAAAATAATTTCAATTCTAGTATTCTAAGATATATTTCAGTTTCAGATTTGATCCTTGTTCGAATTTATGCATTCATAATATTCATGTCATGTTTAGTATCATGCTTAGGCCTTATTTCAATGTATGATGCATGATTATGGTTGTTTCATGATTTGATTTTTAGATTGTCCATATTTTGAATTTTATTGATCTTAATTTCATATTCTGAAGTTTATTTGATGATTCAAGATTTAACAAAAGAAGATGATGAAAATAACCACGTATTATCATAGCAAACATGTGGGTTGCTACGAAATTTCTTTTCATATGATTAGTTCATATGGTTTTCAAGACCAAAGTACTTGGTTGGTGGGTAAGTTCCCTTAAGTTCCAAAAGTCCAATGAACTTGGCTAAGAAAAGCTGTATTTCACTCTAAGGAGGTACTTTGTTAAGAACATCAAGGGCTTAGAAACCCTTTTGGTCTAAAGTCTCAACTTTAAACAAACGGATGCTTGGAATGCTTAATGGATGCAAGTGTTTGAAATATGAAAGTGTTATTGGTTTTGAATTTGAAAAATGGTTGTTTGAAAAAGATCCACTGAGCTTTGTGTTCACTCCTTCCTCTCTTTTTTTCAGGAAATTAAATAATTAAGACCATGGATTTGGATAGTTTTTATTTTAGCAAGTTTCTATTTTTTTTTAAGTTTCCTTTTAATGTAAGGGCATACTGCCCAATTTTGAGTAAGTCTTCTGCTGAAATTTAATTTTTATTTTAGAGGTTATGAATTTCTTTTGATCAATGATGCAATAGTTTACTTTTCAATTAGATAGTTATGTATTTTCCTTTTCATGAATAAAGGAGTTGAATTTTTCTTTATCTTTAATTGCCTTGATTTTATTAAAAGGAAATTTGTATTCTTAAATTTACTCTAAGGCGTGAGGTATTGAAAAATAGAAAGTCAAGTGTGTGTCACTTGTAAAGTAACATGGACCCAGCTCGCCAAATTGTTAAGTCCACTGTCAAAGAATGGTGGTTATGTCCAATTCTCAATGAATGTGGGGGTTGGGGTGTTACAATTGATACACTTGCTAAACTAAATTAAGAAGTTACTATGATCTGATACAGGACGTCTAAATGAGATTAGAATACAATTTAAACAAGGATTTAAGCACAGACAAACTTAGGAAACCAAATAGGGATCATATCTTGCGAATGAGAAACCCTAATCTTCAAACTTGCCAAACCATGCACACCTTGGATTATTGGAAAGATGCACATGCCACACCATCCCCTTGTGAGTTTGGAAAGAATATCTTGTGTGTGTGTTCTATCCAAACCATCCCCTTGCTCTTGAAACTCTATATAAAGGCCCCCCTATGCTCACATTTTTCTTTGCTCCAAGAGCATACTAGTCCCTCTTGATTTTTCTAGCCCTCTTTTTGACAACCCCTTCTCACTTCTCTTGTGTTCTTGAGTGTTTCTTAGTGAGAAGCTTAGTTTATTGAGTTTTTTTGAGTGTTCTTCGAGTGCTAGACGTTTAGGAAAAGTGAACCTCTATAGGGTTTTCTACAAACTAGAAACTAAGGAGGATGGGATCTCTTGAACTTCTACTTTGCTAGTTGGGATTAATGGTATGCTCATACTTGTTCTAATATCAGTTTATCATGTATATTTAATTTCAGTCCATCATTCATGATTTAATTTTCAGATTCATGTCATGTTCAAGCATCCATGAAACCATGTCATGCCTAATCCCATCCTTAGGTTTATTTTAAAAGTATGATACATGCTATGTGATGTTTCCATGCTTTTAAATGTTTAATGGTGAATTTTATTTTTTTTATATATGATTCATGAATGTGAGATTTAAATGTAAGAACTTGATATTTAATAATCATTTACTATCATAGTGATCCAAAGGGATACTATGGACGTTCTTTACATATACTTAGTGTATATGAGTCTCATTACTACTTGTGGACGTGTGACAAGATAAATTGTCTTTCCACCCAAAAGTAGGGTATTTTGATAATAACATTAAGGGATTGGACCTCCTTTTAGTCTAACATACAACCATACACAAGAAATTGTATGAATTGCTTAATGTATGCAAGTGTTCGAAATTGTTTGAATCTAATGGGCTCTATGCTCACCCTTCCTCTTTCATCTTTTTAGGAAATTGAACAAATGATGACGCATGCTTGAAATTTAGAATGCTTAGTTTTAAAAGTTTCTATTTTCTATCTTAATGTAAGGACTAGTAATCCAAATTTTTAATATTTAAAATGTAAGACTTCCGCTAAATTTAAGTTTATAATTTGGAGTTACGTATTCTTTCTTTTAGTGTTTTCAATTCAAGTCATGTACTTGTTTCTATTTTAATTTTATCAATAAAGAAAGTTTGAAATATTCCTTTTATCTCAAATAGCCTTGTCTTGTTGATATGATTCTTAAAATAAATAAAGTGGGTTGTGTACTCTGGATATACAATAAGACATGGGATTAAGGAGTAAGAAAGACAAGTTGTGTACTTGAAATTATAACCGGACCCCGGCCTGCCTTGTGATTAGCAAAAAAATCAAAGTCTCAAGGGTTGTGGTGTTACAAAGGTGGTATCAAAGCCTAAGCATTATTTATTGGGCAAGAATTAGAAACTCAGGCCTAGACATTAGTCATTGGGATACAATTAGAAAGTTCAATCTTATACCACTAGTAGTATCAGATTTAGAAAGTATTAACTCAACTAAGTTTGACTTGTACTTTGAGTTGAAATTAGAATGCCCTACCTTCTATTTTTGAAATTGAAAACTATTTTGAATGGTGTTTTCAAAAAGAAAATATATGTTTTGTAATGTTTTGTTTGAATATAAAGACTACAAATTGAGCTAATAGTGAGTAAGTCTTGTCCCGAGGAAAGCTAAATATTAAAAGGGACGTGGGTTATCTCGCCCGAGAGAGCGCAGTTGTTAAGCAAATTTCGATTTCGCTGCCTGCTCTGGAGGTTGTCCCACCAGCTCATATCAGCAGTGAAAGTTGAAAAACACTCTTACCTTTTATAAAAGAAAATTAGAAGGTAGAAATTTAGGGCAACGAACTTACTCGAGTTTGAAAAAGATGTCAAACATAGTATCTTGACTAGACAAAGGTGGATAGCTCAATAGAGGAACTTTCCAACCAAATTGAAACCCTAGGTCAAGAAAAGAAACCTTAGGCGGGAAATAAGAGTAGCCAAGGGTGGCACAATGGATCAAAACTTAAAATAAAACTTTAGGATATGGGCGAGGGACTGAAAACATGTGAAAATAAAACACTTTTTTGGTCAAGAAACGAGATTGAAAAGATTTTGTATCTCCAACTTCTATGTGGTATGGGGCACGTAGGAATTCGAGGTTATGGAGGAAGCCTGAACTCAAAGGATGATGGACCATGTTTGGTGAATGATTGGTGACTTTGGAAGAACTCATTTTCCTCTACTTAGCTGGTATGGGACAATCAGGTATAGTAGGGCTAGGGAAACCTTAGTTTTTGAGACATTTGCAAAATTGATTGGTTGTGGCAATTTTCTAAGTAGAAGTCTAAGTGGAAAAGCTCGAGTGGTATGGGACACTTTAACCTAGAAGCTTAGACGAAAGCCTCGAGTTTTGCTATACTAGCATGAAATTGCAAGATTGTATGATTTTTTGAAAGCATGCCTTATTTGTTTTTATGTATGTCATATGAAACCAAATCCTATACCCAAGAACCAAAAAAAAACTTAGAAGTATAAATAGATAAGCCACTAAACAAATCGAGAACCTAGAGACATGAATATAGAGTCTTGATAGTATGAACATTTGATGGAAATACACAGTGCATCTCTGTCATTCATTAATATTAGGAAATGGAGGACCATCTGAATGTACTAAAGGTGACAAGTTCGCGTAGGGTGGCCCTGTCCATGCACCACTTCAAGGGATCAGCTAGAAGTTGGTGGTGAATGATGAAGATGCATCCTAACACAAATGTTGAAGCAATGAGTAACACCCCAACCCTCGTATTCTTTCTATGAGTGTTTGGATTTAACCACTATCGAAGCAGTTGTTGAAACAGTGGACTTGACTACAAGGTGGGCCAGGCCCGATGTTACTTTACAAGTGACGCACACTTGACTTTCTTTTTTCCATTATCCCATGCCTTAATGCAATTTAAATAGTACATAACCCAACTAAATTTAAACAAGGCGGCACTATAAGAGATAAAGGAAACTCTAAGTTTTTATTGAATCATAAAAATTTCATAACTTTCAACTTAAAATGGTTACATCAGAATTCATAACAAAACTGGGCAAACATGCCCTACATAGAGAATTTCTAAATAAAATCAAGGAGATGTCCCAAGTCTTTGCATATTCAATTTCCTGAAAAATGTTAAACAAAGGGTGAACACTAAGCTCAATGGATCTTAAATGACCATTTTCATATTCAAATCACTAACACATTCATAAGTCAAACACTAACAAACATTAGGTGTTTCAAGCATCGAGTTGTATAAAGTTGAAACTCAACCCTTGATGTTTTCAACTAAGTGACTCCTTAGAGTGAAATATGACTTTTCTTAGTCATTTTCATTGGACTTTGGACTTAGGGACTCAAACCCACCAACCAATTACTTAGGTGTTACAAACTTTATGAACTAATCATAAGAAGAGAACACTCATAGTAACCATGTGTCTACTATGATGGTACGTGGTTAGGATCACCATATTCTCATATTAAATCCCATAATCATGAAACATAAATAAAAATTTCAAAATATAGCATCAAACTAAAAATAAATTCAAAAATTCATAGAACCAAACATTCACCATTCACCATATGCATCAAACATTTGGACAATCCCTAAAAACATGGTACTAGCAAGGGACGTCCATCATGCATACATGGAAATGAATGAAATCAAACTAAACACATGCATAAATACTAAAAACTGAAAGTATACTAAATGAATTTCAGAAAAACAAATCTCAAAAAAATATATATATAAACATGTTAATGGTTTAAATAAGAAAAAGGCATTTAAGAGATGCAACTTCCACCTTAAGAGATGTTTTCCCAAAAGTTCCAGCAGAGGTTCCCTTTGCTTTTGTACTTTCGAATCTTAGCAAAACAACTCTCTACTAATCACTAAATACTGAAACTAAAAATCTCTCACTCATGCACAAAAGAAAACGAGAAGAGAGATGATGAAGAAGAAGAAGTTTGAGAGCACAATAGGGAGAAGTCTCTCTTGTTCTTAGAATGAGGAATTGTGTGCAATTTAGGGGGTTTATATAGGTGTTCATGAGCATATGGGACGTCCTTTGGTAGTTCTTGGGCAGCTAGGGTAGTTTTCAATGTTTGGGCAAGTTTCCAAACATCTAAAGTGTAAAAGAGGTAAGTGAGTTCATGGATCACCAATCCTGCCTATTTTCTTATGGCACCAAGGAATATTCTCTAGCATTTTTCTTATTCAAATTTAGAGAATATCTTCATTTTAGAGCCCTTCTAAATCTATTCTAGATGTCCCATAGTAAGGGAGAATATTCTCTTAGAACCTTCTCCTTTGGTTCTCTTGCTTACTCATCACACAATTCAAATAAGGCAGGTTTTATGTTCTTCTCTTTTGGACATCCAGCCAAGTGAGCATAGTATCATAACATGAAAGACACCATGTCATAGTCTTAGGTACTAATCTAGGTTCTAGAAAACTTTCCGATTTGAGCTAGTCCAATAGATGGCACACCAAGTGGGCATATCTCCTAGATTTGGCACCAAGGTGAGTAAAAAGAGAGTTTTCTATTTTGGTTTCCTTGCTAAATACATGGCATGGCTAGGTTTTTTATTTTAGAGCATCAATTCAGATCTCAAACCTTTCTAATTAGGTTAATTCACATGTGTGCACACATACATGTGCATGGGTGGACCAGTTTTGCTTAGGTGAGGTAGCGAGCACATGATCACTTGTCTTGGTGTATGGAATCAATCTTCATGGATTTCCAAATTCTACGTGGGACGCCTCATATGGGTGGTGTACTGAATCACTTGTGTGGTACATTGGATCATATTTCATGGAGTCACATGTAATAGCCTAAATGTTGTATACTTCATTAAATAAAATTTATCATTTATTTAGTGAAATTTGGGTGCAAAATGAAACCAGACTCATTCTAAGGCTAAATTTGGCAAGTTTCAAAACTCTCATTTGGTGACCTTTAGGGACCCAAAACAACTTGAAATGAAGTAAGGTGACATGAACCAACTAACTGGATAACATATCCAAAAATTAGAACAACTGGTTAAGGTTAGGGTCTTCATTTGCCAAACGCCCTTCAAGGGGTTCAAATTAGAAAGAATTGTCATTTAGGGTACTTTAGGGGATCGAAATGACCTAAAACGAAATAGAATGACATGAACTAATAAAATGAATGAAATATCCAAAACGTCAGAACAATTGGGGCCACGATTTGGATTTTCATTTGCCTAGTGACCTTAGTGAGTCTTAAATAAGGAACAATTTTGAACAAAAATCACCTAGGGCTATACCATACCTTAAAATGTGCATTAGGTTTATATGATTCCAAAACTATATTATATAAATCATAAATCCATATAAATAAGGAGATGTTATTTTTTATTTGATTTTTGTGAACCCATAAAGTCATGACCACCCCCACTTGATTGTGTAAGCCCCCACCCACTTAAGCCAAAATTGGCCCAACCACGTACATATGTGTGTTTGCACATGTGAGCAACCCTATTTAGATAGTTTCTTGGAACCAAGATGAACATCTTTGACTATTATATGGTGTCCTCTCAAATTTGATATTGTACACCCATGCTTGATGTCCAAGAAATAAGAAAATGGGAAAGTATTCCTTGTGTGTTTGTGTGATAAGCAAGCAAGGAAATCAAAAAGGAAAGTTGCCATGAGAACATAGGGGACGTTCCATTTGAATTAGAATATGATTTAAACCTCTTTTGTGTTCACACATAGTTAGGAAATGAGATTATACTCATATCTTTTGAATTAGAAAGCCATAGTGGTCTCACTTGCCAACCACAAGCACACTTACCCTCTTTATACAAACCATCCCCTTTATGTGTAGAAACTTGCCCAACTTTTTGTGAGCTGCCCAAGGCTGCCGAGGGATGTCCCATATGCTCTCATGAACATCTATATAAACCCCCCTTGCTCACTTTCATCTCATCCCAAAGCAAAGAGTTGACACTTCCCTCTTTGTTTGTTCTTGACCTCTTCCTGGTACCTCTTCTCACTTTTCTTTTCTCTCTTATGTGAGGAGTTCTAATTTCAGTCTTATATTGAGTTGTTTTGAGTAATTTTTCTGGTGTGTGAAAGTGCTAGACATTGGGGGGAAGCTTTGCTCAAATTTTTGAAGGAACCCCTACTAAGGTGGAGGGCATTTTTGGAACTCTTTTTTACTACTTTAAGTCTCTAGTATATTCTTGTTTGATTTTTGTTTTTAGCATGTTTATATTTCAGTCTTAAACATGTTTGATCATGTTTTATTTTTAATTTAACATGTTTTCATGTTTTAATTCATACATGATAGCATAGCATACTTAGAAACCATGCTTAGGCTTATTTTTGAATTTTCAAGCATGCCACGTATGTTACCATGTTCTCTTGAGTATTTAAATTCTAATATTAATTATTATGATCTTGTTTCATATTTATTTGAAATTAAATATAAAAAAGTGAAAATAAACCATGTACCATCATAGTAGTCTAAGTGATGTTATGGGTGTTCTTTGCAAATACTTAGTGTATATGAATAACATGACTAAGTGTGGATATGTTTTAAACATCTTAGAAAATGTTTTAACACTGGAACAAGAGCTCAACTTGGAACAAAGTTGAGGGGAAAGAAAAGAGGCTTAGGAATGAAAGAGATCGAGGGGTTTAGAAGAAAAGCAAGAGTGGTGGGAAAGCACCACAGAATAGGGGCAAACCAAGGACGAGTCTAAGGAACCGACAAGGAGACAAGGACTATGCTACATGTGTAGGTAGAAGGCCATATTGCCAGAAATTGCCCAACTACACCTGCTCAAACTCATCAACAGCAACCACCATAGGGAGGAGGTCAGAACGGTCGTCCTCAGGGGAGACAACAGCAACAGAATACCAATCAGGGTCATGGGCAGAACTAGGCAAGAATGTTCGTTGTAAAGGCCTAGGAAGACCAGGTCCCTACAATGGAAGGTACATTCCTATTGTTTAATGATGTTGTGAAACTATTATTTGACTTAAGTGCCTCCAAGTCTTTTATATTTGAAGAACTAGTTGATAGGTTACAACTTGTAATGAAAAGACTACCCATAACTATGAATGTGCCCACAGGTAAAACTTTGAAAATTTGGTACGGAATGAAATAAAACTATTCAAAATAATTCAATCCCCACTTGGGTGAGAAATGAGACTAGGTTTGTTTCAAGGATAAATTTTGCAAGTCCAAAACCTTAATTTAGTGATCCTTAAGGGCCCAAAATGACCTAAGATAAAATGATATGACATGAACTAATCAATTGGACAACATATTAGAAAATCATTTCATTTGCCTAAGACCCTTTAGTGGATTCTAAATAAAAGAAAGAGAATTTGGATAACTCTAGGCAAATAATAGTTTGAAATTTTTATTATTTTCAGGTGAACCCAAAAATATATGATACAGGCCTTAATTCCTAGCCAATTATGAAATATGAATTTTTATTAAATTCATGTGGAACCAAAAATGCATGGGTGATGATCATGGGCAATCATGTGCACGACACCCTACCTAAATTGCATGGGACATTTCCATTGTTTGAAAACCATGAAGAATGATTCTATGTGCCAAGTATATGATCAGGTATGCCCACGCCTACCTAACTACACAGGACGTTGCACCTTATTTAGAAACCATTAAGAATAATCTCACATACACACAAACATTTATCATGTACACCATGCCCCACTTAGGCAAAAATGACTCATATATGTGTGTGTGTTTGTGTGCACATATGTGAACAACCCAAATAGAAGTTTTCAAAGTTTGATTTATGCTCACAAGAGGAACCCTAGCTGTCACAAACAAAGAAGGAACCAAAAGTTAGAAATGGGAAAGTTACCTAAACAAGAAGATGTTCTAATCTTGGAGCCAACTAAGGGAAAAACCATGGTAACCTTCATGCAAAAAACCCTAGGCGTCCCCTAATGAGTTGTGTGCAAAACCTAGCCGCCACACTTGTGAGGAAACCCTAATCCAAGATGCCCAAACTATGCCTCCCTTTCGCTTTGAAAATCTATATAAACCCCCTAATGCACGCACTCTTCTTTGTTCCAAAACAATAGCATACTAGTTCCTCTTGATTTTCTCTAACACTCTTCTTGGCAACCCCTTCTCCCTCTCTTGTGTTCTTTAGTGATTTTCAGTGAGAAGTTAAGATTTTAGATTACTTTACATTATTGAAGTTTCTAGTTGTTCTTGAAGTGCATAGAAGAAAGGAACCTCTGCAGAATTTTTGAGAGAATGCTTCTTAAGGTGCATGGGATTTCCTACACTTGTACTTTGCTAGTTTAAGTTTTTAGCATGTTCATGTGTCTTTTATTTTCAGTTTAGCATGTTTAGTTTCTGTTTTCAACATGTTTAACCATGATTTAAATTTAGTTTATCATGTATGCGTATTTTTAGTATTCATGATACCATGTCATGCTTAGGTTTTGTTTGAATTATGAACCATGCTATGTATTGTTTTCATGCCTTTTGAATGTTTTAATCTTAATTTTATTATTCTGATTTTAGATTTATGAATATGTGAAAGTTAAGTTTAAGACACTTTGAAGTTTATGAACCATGTACAATTATAGTAATCTAAGTGATGTTATGGGTGTTCTTTACATATACTTAGTGCATATGGTTCTTATCACTGAGTGTTGATGGGTATAAACCAAAGTATTTCAAATATGGCCATGAGATCCTTTTTCCAATGGAATATGACAAGATGAATTGTCTTTCCATCCAAGACTAGAGTATTTTCATAAGAACAACAAGGAATTCGAACGTCTTTTAGTCTTAACGTCAACAATAACCAAAAATATTGTTTGAATCACTTAATGTATGTAAGTGTTTAAATTTGGATGTGTTTGTGATTTGAATTAGTAAGTTAGTTGTTTATGAAATGATCCACTGGGTAATGTGTTCACCCTTTCTTCTCATATTTTTAGGAAATTGAATCATGAAGATTCAAAAATTAGATAGAGTTTTAAATTTGAAAATTTATATGTAAGGGTATGTTGCCCAAATTTTGATTATCTAAATTAAGACTTCCACTAAATTTAGTTTTTAATTTGAGTTACATACTCTTTTAATTTATTTTTTTTAAATTCAAGTATGTACTTCTTTATTTTATTGAACGAATAAAGATGGGAGCATTTCTTTTATCCCCTTGTAATAGTCTTATTAAATTAAAATTAAATTGTTTGGGTTGTGTGCTCATTATGAATTAATAAGACTTGGAAAAAAGGAAATAGAATGTGATGCAATTGTGTACTTGTAAATGTAATACCAGCCTCACCAACCTTGTGGTTAAGTCCAATTGAAAGTTTCGGAGGTTGCGGCGTTATACCACACCAATAGGGACATTGTGACTTCAAAAAGAATGTGTAGTTTTGACGTAAGGTTTTGATATAAACTCTTAACACTTGACCTATGTACTTTACCTTTTTATGGCTATAACATGATCTTAGGGATGGACTGGTTAGATCAGTACCAAGCCCAGATAGACTGTCCTAATAGATGAGTAACCATAACCATACCTTCGAGGGAGACATACAAAATCAACGAAGATATGCGTAGACTACCAAAAAGTCTAACCGTAGCCATGCTGAACTACTTAAGGCAAAAGAATGAGTTCAAGGAACTCTTTGAAGAAGAACTGGTTGAACCAAAGAGAATCCATGACCTAATAGTGGTTAGTGAGTATAGAGATGTGTTCCTAGATGACTTACTCAGACTACTAGCTGCTAGAGAATTAGAATTCAAGATCGAGCTTCACCCTAGAACCAACCCTATAGCCATACCTCATTATAAAATGGCTCCAATAGAATTGATCGAGTTGAAATTTCAACTAGACGAGCTTAGGGAGAAAGGATTCATCAAGCTAATTGAATCAACCTAGGGAGCTCTTGTACCTTTTGTAAAGAAAAAGGTTTTATGAGACTTTGTGTTGATTATCGAAAGTTGAACGAAGCTACAGTGAAGAATAAATACGATTTACTAAGGATTGATGATCTATTTGATCAATTGAGGAGAACCACTAATTTCGTAAAGGTTGATCTTAGGTTAAGATATCAGTAGTTGAGAATTAGAGAGTTTGATATTCACAAAATAGCCTTCAAAACAAGATATGGACACTTCAAGTTCACCGTGATGCCCTTTGGTTTGACCAATGTCCCAGTAGCATTCATGGATTTAATGAGCCGAGTGTTTGGACCATAAAATACCAGTTCGTCATGGTATTTGTAGATGACATCCTAATTTACCCTAAATCAAAAGTTGTACACTTAGAACAATTGCGGATAGTGTTGGAAACCCTCAGAATGCACCAGTTATATGTCAAGTTCAGCAAGTGTGAATTCTAGATGAAGACGGTCCAGTTCCTTAGTCACATAGTATCAGCAAAAAGTATTTTTATAAACTTAGAGAAGGTGGAAGTTGCCATAGACTAGAAACAACTGAAGATAATTATAAAGATCAAGAGATTCTTAGGCCTGACTAGATGCTGCAGAAGGTTCATCCAAGATTTCTCCAAACTGGTAGAACCTATGACCAAGCTAACCAGGAAGGGAGTTAAGTTCAATTGGGATGAGAAGTGTGAACAATCATTCCAAGAATTAAAGAAGAGATTGACTACGACCCCTATCTTTATCACTCAAACCCATGGGGTCACTTATATCTTGTATTCGGATGCTTCACAAAGTGGATTGGGAACAGTTTTGATGCAAGAGAAGCAAGTAGTCGCTTATGTTTCAAGACAATTGAATGTCCATAAGAAGAATTGCCCTACTCATGACCTATAATTAACAGCCATTGTATTTGCTTTAAAGATTTGGAGACACTACCTTTATAATGAGAAATTTGATTTGTTTACATATCACAAAAGCTTGAAGCATATTTACACCTAGAAGGAGTTGAACTTCAGCAATAGAGATGGATGAAGTTCTTGAAAGATTATGATTTGCAACTACACTACCATCCGGGGAAGGCCAATATGGTGGCTAATGCCTTAAGTAGGAAGTTCGACAAATAAATAGAAGAGAAAGGCTAGATGTACCAGCTGATTGAAGACTTTAGGCTGGGTGTGACATTAAATGAAAAAGAAGCCTACCTCTACACCATATCTAGCCAACCGAATCTTTTGCACTAGATCAGTAATGAGCAAAGGCAAAACAAATAGCTCACTAGTCTGATTGAATGAGGTGCATAGGGAAAACATGCAGACCATAGTGGATGAAGCTCATCAGACCAAGTATACGATGCATCTAGGTGGAGATAAGATGTACAAGAACCTCCAAAAGACTTACTGGTGGAGAAGAATGAAGAGAAACATAGCTAGCCATGTCTCTAAATGCTTAACCTGTCAACAAGTAAAAACAAAACACTGGAAAACCCTCTAGAATGTTACAACCACTCCCTATCCCTAAGTGGAAGTGGGAGAACATTGGCACAGACTTCATCAGTGGTTTGCTTAGGAACTAGAAAGGAGAAGACACCATTTGGGTGATTGTGGATCGACTCACTGAAGTGGCTCATTTTCTTGCTAGACAGATCCATAGACCAAGTTAGTAAGTTGGGAGAACTGTATGTTAAAGAAATAGTAAGGCTACGTGGTGTGCCTAAAACAATAGTTTTATATCAAGACACCACATTTCACACTCACCATGAGCACTACATTTCACACTCAGACAAATGGGCCATCTGAGAGAGTTATCCAGACCTTAGAGGACGTGTTAAGGTCTTGTATCCTCGACTTTAAGGGAAGCTGGAGCAAATACCTATACTTACAGAGTTTGCCTATAAAAATAGTTACCAGACAAGTATTAAGATGGCTCCATTTGAGGCTTTTCATGGAAGACCTTGTAGATCACCAGCTTGTTAAGCTAAACTTGAAGATCATGTACTGATTGGGCTAGACATGGTTGAAGAAATGAATAACTAGGTAGAACTGATACAAAGGAGACAGGCTACCGCTTAGAGTTGTCAGAAGAGTTATGCTGAAAAGAGAAAGAGATACCTAGAGTTCCAAGTGGGTGACAAAATATTTCTAAGAATCAGTTTTTAAAAGGGTATCAAGAGATTCGAATTCAAGGGGAAGCTATCACCAAGATTTGTTGGACCCTTTGAAATAGTTAAAAGAATCAGAGAATGTGCTTATCAATTGGATCTAGCAAACTGGATGACCCCAACTCACAATGTGTTCCACGTGTTAATGTTGAGAAAGTATGAGCCGATCCTTTTCACATCATCCACTGGGAAGAAGCGAACATCCAAGATGATGCCACTTATGAAGAAGCAACAAGTAGAATTTTTAATTACAAGGTACAAAACCTGAAAACTAAGGATATTTCCTTAGTTAAGGTACTATGGAAGCATCACGAGATGAAAGAAGCTACTTGGGAGTTGAAGAGCGAAATAAAGACCAAGTACTCACACTTATTCATTAGGAACCCATGAATATGTACAAATTTCGAGGATGAAATTTTTTGCTAAGAAGGGTAGGTTATAATACACTGAAAAACTATGTACAAAATAAAATGAAATGATTGAATTATAAGGAGTAAATGAGACTAATTCATTTCAAGGATCAATCAGGTTTAATTGCTCAAAAATCCTTTAGGGGGTGAAAATTGAGGAATAAAAATGAAATAAAGTTAAATGAAATGAAACAAATCACCCAATTGATATAGGCATTTGAAATTCATTTTATTTTTCCAATTAAGGGTTCATTTGCTTAATATGCTTCTGTGGAATCCAAATTAGAAAAGAAAATGGAGAAAAGTTATGAATTTTTATTAAATTTTTGTGAACTCAATAAGTGTGTGCTAAGGGCATAAAAGAATGATCTCATGTACCCACAACAAATGATCATGTGCACCCAAGCTATGTGCACACAAAAAGTCCCATGCTCACAAACCTTAGCCATCACCTCTTATGTTCCTTAAGTGGAATAGAAAGTCTTTGAGAAAGGAACTAGCCAAAACGTCACAAACAAAGAAGAAACAAAAATCAAAAATGGAAAGTTTCTATGCTTTCACCAAACCTCCAAAATCAAGAAGATTTCCATGCAAATTGGCCACTATGCACTCAATTGGTGCTTATGATCTAGTATCCATCAAGAATGATATTGCACACACTAGTTTCCTTGCACTATTTTTAAATTGCATCCAAGAGAAGAAGAAATAAGAAAGTTTCCTAAACATGCATGTTTGACGTCCAGGTATGGATAAGATAGGAAAGATCATTGATAAACTTCCTAAATTGAATTAAGAAGTTACTATGATATGATATGGGATGTCTAAAAGAGATTAAAATACAATTTAAACCTAGATTTGTACATAGACAAACTTATGAAACCAAATAGGGATCATATCTTGTGAATGAGAAGGATGCACACCATGGATTATTGGAAAGATGCACATGTCAAACCATCCCCTTGTGAGTTTAGAAAGAATCTCTTTTGTGTGTGTGTGTGTTGTCCAAACCATCCCCTTACTCTTGAAACTCTAAATAACTGCCCTCCTATGCTCACTTCTTCTTTGTTCTGAGAGCATACTAGTCCCTCTTGGTTTTTCTAGCCCTCTTCTCAGCAAGCCATTCTCACTTTTCATGTCTTCTTAAGTGTTTCAAAGTGAAAAGCTTAGTTTATTCAATATTTTTAAGTGTGCTTGGAGTGCTAAACGTTTGGGAGAAGCAAACCTCTACTGGATTTTCTACAAACTAGCAACTAAGGTAGATGAAATTTCTTAAACTTCTAATTTCTTAGTTTAGATTAATGGCATGCTCATACTTGTTCTAATATCGTTTTACCATGTATATTTAATTTTAGTCCATCATTCATGATTTAATTTTCAAATTCATGTATATACCTTATTCATGCATCCATGAAACCATGCCATGCCCAGTCCTACGCGTAGGTTTATTTTAAAATTATGATACGCGCTATGTGATGTTTGCATGCTTTTATATGCTTACATGGTGAATTTTATTTCACTTATATATGACTCACGAATGTGAGACTTAAATTTAAGAACTTGAAATTTAATAACCATGTACTGTCACAGTGATCCAAAGGGATACTAGGGGTGTTCTTTACATATGCTTAGTGTGTATGGGTCTCGTTACTATTTGTAGATGTGTATAACCAAAAATACTTGGAATATGGACATGAGATCCTAATCCCATTGGAATTTGACAAGATGAATTGTCTTTCTACCCAAGAGTGGGGTATTTTGAGAAGAATATCAAGGAATTGGACCCCTTTCAGTCTAACATATAACCATACAGAAGAAACTGTTTGAATCACTTAATGTATGCAAGTGTTCGAAATTGAATGTGTTATTGATTTGAATTACTGACTTAGTTGTTTTAAGAATGATCCACTAGGCTATGTGTTCATCTATCCTCTTTCATCTTTTCAAGAAATTGTACACATGATGAAGAATGCTTAGTTTTAGAAAGTTTCTATTTTTTATCTTGATGTAAGGACTTATAATCCAAATTTTGAGTATTTAAAATGTAAGACTTCCACTAAATTTAAGTTTATAATTTGGATTTACATACTCTTTCTTTTAGTGCTTTCAATTAAAATTATGTACTTGTTTATATTTTAATTTTATCAATAAAGAAAGTTTGAAAATTTCCTTTTATCTCAAATAGCTTTGTCTTGTTGATATGATTTTTAAATTAAATAAAGTGGGTTGTGTACTCTTGATATTCAATAAAACGAGGGGTAAACAAGTAAGAAAGACAAGTCATGTACTTGAAATTGTAATTGGACCCCGACCTGCCTTGTGAGTAGCAAACAATCAAAGTCTCAAGGGTTGGGGTGGTACAAAGGTGGTATTAGAGCCTAAGTATTAGTTGCTATGCAAGAATTAGAAAGTCAAGCCTAGACATTAGTTGTTAGACTAGAATTAGAAAGTTTAATCTTATACCCATGGCAGTATCAAATTTAGAAAGTATTAACTCAACTATGTTTGACTTCTGTTTTGAGTTAAAATTAGAATGCCTTGCCTTCTATTTTTGAAATTGAAAACTTCTTTGGATAGTTTTTTCAAAAATGAAATATATGTTTTGAAATTTTTTGTTTGGATACAAAGACTGCAAGTTTAGTTGATAGTGAATAAGTCTTGTCCCAAGTAAAGCTAAACATTGAAATGTTGCTAAGCAGATTTCGGTTTCTCTGCCCAATCTAGAGTTTGTCCCACCAGCTCGTTTGAGTAATTAGAGTTGGAAAACACTCTTACTTTCTATGAAAGAAAATTAAGAGGTGGAAATTTAGGGTAAGGAACATACTCGAGTTTGAAAAAGATGCCAAAGATTGTATCTTGACTAAACAGAGGTAGACAACTTAATAAACAAACTTTCCAACCATACTGAAACCCTAGGTCAAGAAAAGAGACCTTAGGTGGGAACTGAGAGGAGCCAAGGGTGGTACAGTGGATCAAAACCTAAATAAAACTTTAGGATATAGGTGAGAGATAAAAAACATGTGAAACAAAACACTTGTTTCATCAGGACACGAGATCGTAAAAATTATGTATCTTCGATTTCTATGTGGGATGGGACACATAGGAATTTGGGGTTATAAAGGAAGCCTGGACTCAAGGAATGATAGACCATTTTTGGTGAATGATCGGTGATTTTGGGAAGTTATATGATTGTATGATTGTTTTTGGAACAGTCAGGTATACTGGGGCTCAACAAAGCTTAGTTGTGGAGACATTTGCAAAATTGATTGGTTTTGAAAATTTTCTGAGTAGAAGTCTAAGTGGAAAGGATAGAGTGGTATGAAATACTGTAACTTGAAAGCTTAGGTGGAAGCCTGGAACTTGCTATCCTAGCATGAAATTGTATGATTGTATGATTGTTTGAAAGCATGCCTTATTTGTTTATATGTATGTTATTTGAAACCAAATCTTGTACCCACGAACAAAAAGAACTCAGAAGTATAAACAAATAGGCCATTGAACAAATTGAGAACCTAGAGACTTGAATCTAGAGTCCTGATATTATGAATGTTTGATGAAAACATAGACTACATCTATGCTGATCAATAATATCAGGAAATGGAGGAGCATCTAAACATACTGAAGGTGATAAGTTCGCATAGGGTGGCCCTGGCCGCGCACCACTTCATGGCTAATGACGAAGATGGATCCTAACACAAATGTCAAAGTAATGAGTTGGGAGAAGTTCATAGAGATCCTTTATGAAAAGTTCTTTCCTCAAGCGACACTAAGTAAGCTGGAGGGACATCTTGTCTAGTTGAATCAGGGGGACTTAACTACAATCAAATATGAAAAGAAGCTCATTAAACTGGCCAAATTCTTGCCAAAACTAATTGGGGAAGAGAGAATAAAGGCTAATCCTTGTGCACAGGGTCTCAAGATGAAGATCTAGAAGATAGTAAGGACTTTGGGCCTAAAAACATACAGAGACATCCTAGAAAAGGCTCTAACATTGGAAAAGAGCTCAACTTGGAACAAATGTTGAGGGGAAAGAACACGAGGCTTGGGAATGAAATAGATTAATGGAGTTCAGAAGAAAAGCAAGAGTGGTGGAAAAACACCACAAAAATAGGGGCAAACCAAGGATGAGTGTAAGGAATAGGCAAGGAGACAAGGACTATGCTACATGTGTAGGCAGAAGGGTGATATTACCAGAAATTGCCCAACTGCACTTGCTTAGACTCGTCAGCAACAACCACCATAGGGAGGAGGTCAAAATAGTCGTCCTCTAGGAAGGCAGCAGCAATAAAATGCCAATGAGGAGCATAATTAGGATCGTGGAAAAACCAGGCCAGAATGTTCGTTGTTGAGGCCCAAGAAGATCAGGTCCATGAAGTAGAAGGTACATTCCTATTGTTTAATGTTGTTGTGAAACTATCATTGGATTCGGATGCCTCTAAGTCCTTTATCTCTAATTAACTAGTTGATAAGTTATAACTTGTAATGAAAATACTTCCCATGACTGTGAATGTGTCAATACCAATAGGGACCACTATTACCCAAGGTTTGGGGATAAACTCTCAACAGTTAACCTATGTACTTTATTTTTTTATGGCTATGATGCAATCTTGGGGATGGACTAGTTAGATCAGTACAAAGCTTAGATTGATTGTCGTAAGGAACGAGTAATCATAACCTTACCTTAGGTGGAGACCTATAAAATTAATGGAGATATGTGAAGACTACCGGAAAGTCCAACCATAGCCATGTTAAACTACTTAAGGTAGAAGAATGAGTTCAAAGAACTCTCTGAAGAGGAACCAATTGAGCTAAATAAAATCTAAGATCTAGCAGTGGTTAGTGAGTACGAGGATGTGTTCCTAGACAAATTACCCAGACTACCATTGTGCTAGAGAATTAGAATTCAAGATTGAACTTTACCCTGTAACCAACCCTAAAGCCATACCTCCTTATAGAATGGCACCAGTAGAATTGATCGAGTTGAAATCTCAACTAGACAAGTTCAGGGAGAAAGGATTCATCAAGCTAACTAAATCACCCTGGGGAGCTCCTATACTTTTTGTAAAGAAAAAAGTTCTATGAGACTTTGTGCCGATTATCAGAAGCTAAAACAAGCTATAATAAAGAATAAATACCCTTTAAGTTTTTCTTCTAGGTTCTTTTCATCCAAGGGCAGAGGATTTGGTCTCAAAGCAATTAAATATTATAGCATGCATATCAAACAATCATACAATCAAGCTAGCATAGCAAGATTCCAAGCTTCCACCTAAGCTTTCCGGTTCAAGTGTCTCATACCACTATACCCTTTCACTTAGGCTTTCACCCAGAACAAAGTCGCACCCAAACAATTTCGCATATTACTCGATAGCTAAGGTTCCCGAGCCCACTATACTCCATCGTCCCATACCAGTGAGCATAGAGAAACCAATTTTGCCAGAGTTACTAATCATTCACTACACATGGTCCATCATTCTCTAAGTCTAGGCTTCCTCTATACCCCCGAATTCCTATGCATCCCGTACTACATAGAAATTGAAAGATACAGAAGCTTCCCGGTCTTGTGTCCTAATCAAACAATTTTCTATTTTTGCACAAGTTTCCATCTCTAGCCTATGCCCTAGAGATTTATGTTTTTGATCCACTGTGCCACCCGGGGCTACACCATGTTTCTACTTAGGGTCTTCCCTCTAGACCTAGGGTTCAATTCAGTTCGTTCACAACCTCTGTCTAGTCAAGATACCACAATTGGATCTTTTTGAACTCCTATTCACTTTCTTGCCCTAATTTTCCATCTTCTAACTTTTTTTATAAAAAGTAAGGGTCTCTTTCAACTTCGACTACTCAAATAAGCTGATGGGACAACCTCCAGTTCAGGCAGCGAGACCGAAATCTACTTAGCAACCGCGCTTTCTAGGGCGGCTTTACCCACTTCTCTTTCAATGTTTAGCTTTACTTGGGACAAGGCTTACCCACTATCAGCTCAACTTGTAATCTTTCTATTCAAACATAACATTCCTTTTTGAAAACATCTTTTAAAACATTTTTCAATTTTCAAAATAGAAGGTAAGGCACTAAAATTTTAATTCAATTCAATGCAAAGCCCTAATTTGGGTTTCTAATTCTTATCAAGCAACTAATGTTTGACTTTTTATTTCTAGTCTAATCAACACATGTTTAGGCTTAACTTTCTTTTTTTAGCTCAAGGCACCTAAAGCCTAGGCTCTAATACCACGCTTGTTATCAGAGGAAACTTTCTAATTTTTTTGCCTAGCAACTAATGCCTAAGCTCTGATACCACCTTTGGTATCAAAGGAAACTTTTTAATCTTTAGCCCAGCAACTAATGCCTAGGCTTGGATATCACGCTTGTAGCACCCCAACCCCCAAGACTTTCAATTTGGACTTTACCACAAGGCGAGTCAGGCTGGTGTTACTTTACAAGTACACAACTTAATTCTCTATTTCAATTATTTCATGCCTTATTTGTATTTAAGGGTACATAACTCAAATTTAGGAATTTAATAAGGCAATAATACAAGAAATAAAAGAAATCCATAACTCTACTAATTGAATAAAATTGATTACATAATTCAATCTTTAAGAAAAACTATTACAACAGAAAAATTAAAACTTAGGCAACATGTCATTACATAAAAATTAGAAACTTTTTAAATAATAAGAAAAAATCATTTAACTAATATTCATGATCTTCATGTAATTCAATTTCTTGAAAAATAAAAGGAAGGAGTGAGCACATAGCCCAATGGATCATTTATTAAACAACTAAGTTACTATTTTAAATCAATAGCACATCCAAATTCAAACACTTTCATGCATTAAGTGATTCGAGCAACTTTTTGATTGTAGTTGATGTTAAGACTAAAAGGGGTTGTACTCCCTTGATGTTCTTAATTTAGATACCCCTCTTTAGGGCAGAAAGTCATTTCTTTGTCACTTTCTATTGGATGTCACATACCAAGTATCCCTTAGTTGCACCCCGCAACCACACATTCCAAGCATGTGTTAAGAACATCTATAGCACCCATACGGGTCCCTATGATAGTGCGTGGTTCTTATCTTCAATTTCTTATATTTAAGAATCCTACAATCATAAAAGAAATACAAAAAGTAAATATCAAAATTTTAAACAACCAAGAAAGTATATAAACATTACATGGCATGCTTGAAACATTGAATTAAATCCTAAACATAGATTCTAAGCATGACATGCTCTCATGAGTGATTAAAACATAAAAACATGCTAAACTAAAATTAAAATATGATTAAAAATGTTGAAACTAAAATAAAACATACTGAAAAATATCATAGAAACAAGCATGAACATGCTAGAAATATGAAAGAGAATAGTAGAAGTTTATGAAATCCCCTCCACCTTAATTTGAGTTTCTTTGTAGAATCCGGCAGAGGTTCATCTTATCCACCACTTTTAAAACTTCAAGAACTTCTAATCACAAACAAAAATACTTCAACAACTCTCTAAAACACTAAAATAAGAACTTCTCACACAAGAAAGAAAAGAGAGTGAGAAGAGGTGCCAAGAAGAGGGCAATAACAAACAAGAAGGGAAGTGTCAACTCTTTGTTTTGGGATGAGATGAAAGTGAGCAAGGGGGGGTTTATATAGATGTTCATTGTGCTTTTGGGATGTCCTAGGGTGGCCTTGGGCAGCTTGGGCAGCTCACAAAAATTTCGGCAAGTTTCTATACATAAAGGGGATGGTTTGCATAAAGAGGGCAAGTTTGCTCATGGTTGGCAAGTGGGACCATTATGGCTTTCTAATTCAAAAGATATTAGTACAATCTTATTTTCTAACTATGTGTAAATAGAAAAGAGGTTTAAATCATATTATAATTCAAATGGGAAGTCCCCTATGTGCTCATGGCAACTTTCCTTTTTGGTTTCCTTGCTTGCTCATCACACAAACACACAACGAATACTTTCCCTTTTTCTTGTTTCTTGGACATCAAGCATGGGTGTACAATATCAATGGTGAGGGGACATTATATAATTGTCAAAGATGCTCATCTTGGTTCCAAGAAATTATATAAATAGGGTTGCTCACGTGTGTTCACACACACATGTACGTGGTTGGGCAAATTTTGGCTAAAGTGGGTGTGGCTGTGGGTGTACACAATCAAGTGGGGGTGGTCATGACTTCGTGGGTTTACAAAAATCAAATAAAAATTAATATCTCCTTATTTACATGAAATTATGATTTATATACTATAGTTTTGTGATCACATGAACCTAATGGACATTTTAAGATATGGTTTGACTATAGGTAATTTTTCTTCAAAAACTTTCCTTATTTAAGACCCACTGAGGTCACTAGGCAAATGAAAATCTAAATCTTAGCCAATTGTTCTGATTTTTGGATATTTCATTTATTTTGTTAGTTCATGTCATTTTGTTTTGTTTCAAGTTATTTCGATCCCTCGAAGTCTCCTAAATGACAATTATTTCTAATTTGGACCCCTTGAAGGGCATTTGGTAAATGAAAACCCTAACATTGACCAATTGTTCTAATTTTTAGATATGTTGTCTCATTAGTTGGTTTGTGTCACCATACTTCATTTCAAGTTGTTTTAGGTCCCTAAAGGTCACCAAATGAGACTTTCAAAAATATATCAAATTTAGTCTTGAAATGAGCTTGGTTTTATTTTGCACCCAATTTCACTGAATTGATCTTAAATTTCATTTGATTAAATATAGAGTTTTCAGGGTATTACAAACGTCAATGTTCAGATCTACTTTCAACATCTGCCACCAATTCCTCGCGGGTCCCTTAAACTAATGTGTGGCCAGCGTAACTCTACGGGGTCCTATAGCTCCTAATACATCCAGGTGCTCATTTAGCTCTTAATGCCAATGATCTGTAGCCATGCTATTAGATGTACCATCAAATTGGGATAGGCAGAGTTTTTGTACCTCAATCAGCATTACCCTTTATTCTTTGTCCTCGATTTCTTCCTATGCCCCCTAAAGACTGGAACCACTGGCTTGGGTGTTCACCACTGTACTGGTATCCACTCTTGGGTTGGGGCTTGTATATGCACTCTACTATTGCTGGTGCCTACATCTGTGGCAACGGCAATACTCTCATGATTTGGTTAATGACTCGTCTAGTAATCTCATCCCAGAAATGTGGAGTCAACACTACCCCAACTTGAGCTTCAGCCTGGTTAACCTGTGCCCCCTGCCCTTGCGGTTTAATCTCATCAAACGCGACAACTCTCGTAGCATGTCTTTTAGATCCAGCTATTTATCTACAACCAAATTCAATTCAGTCATCATAAATTTATTGAAGAAATCCCATGTACGAATTTAGAGCATTTATTTCCGTCGCACTAGCACGACTCTAGATTCCTATTTCTATGTTCTCGTTTGCTTAGTGACCTATTGGTTTATGCATCTAAGTCCACAATGAATTGTTTATTTCTGGGTATAGGATCTGGTTTTGACATTTAAAGACATACATGTATTTCAAATAAAAATATTTATATACATAAAACATGAAAGCAACAATCTCACATATCATCACAAACAACACACTACCATACTAAGATTCCAAGCTTCCACCTATGCCTCCAAGTTCGAGCATCTCATACCACTCTTGCCCATCGACATAGATTTTTACTTAGAGATCTCACTACAACTAAATAATTTTGTAAGTGTCTCGATGTCTAAAGCTTCCCAAGCCCCACTACACTTGACCGTCCCATAACAGCCAAGCATAGGGAAACAAGTTCATCAAAAGCCACTAACCATTCATTAAACATGGTTCGTCATTCCCTGAGTCTAGGATTCTTCCATATCCTCAAATTCTGATGCATCCCATATCACATAGAAACCAAGGATAGCAGATCTTCTTGATCTCGTGTCCTAACCAAACAAAGGTTTATTTCACACATTATCAGTCTCTAGCTTATACCATAAAGGCTTTTATTTATGATCCAATGTGCTACCTTGACAACACCTTAATTTTACCTAAGGTTTTTCCCTAGACTTAAGTATGCGATGTCTCTAATGCCCAACTCCTCCACAGATTGGCAGTTCATAGTTTATACTCTAAATTGTAGCCCAGTAACTTACTAACCAGGTCACTGACCGATGAACAACTGAGCTATTGGCTGAGCTCTATGCATGCATCTCACTAAATTGGTACTACCTTTGGTCTCAGTCTGGACTTTTTCTAGCAAGTTTCTGACTGAACTCTTTCCCAACAAACTACTGACTGAGCTCTTCCCAACAAGCTACTAATTGAACTCTGATACCACCTTTGTAACACCCCAACCCCCGAATACTGCCACACAGGCCACTGACTGAGCATCTTTGTCTCTCATCTCGAGACGAAATCATATGCTATCACTCCCGCCATCAATATCTAGAGATTAAGACGTTACTTTGTGTTCCCTTTTCTTTCTCAAACCATTCCAATAACATATCAAAGAGCAGAAACATGAATAATAAACCTTATGCAAAATTAAACATGGGGATAGCATTTTAACTAAAATTAATCATATGATGATTGAACTCATAAAAGATGAAATAAAATACTCCAACCCTGTGGCTTGAGTTCAAATGAATCAATAACCGAATGTTTGGCCCCATGACCGAAGTCAATAAACAAAACAACTAAACATAAATGAAATGTGGGTTTCATGCCCTACAAACTGATGAACAAAGAATAACACTATTACTAGTCAACCTTAACAGTGAGGTGTGTCCTGACTATAGAATGTAGCTCCTCACTTGTCATCATAAGTTTCTTCAAAGGTTACCTGAAAGGAAATTAGTGGCAGTGAGCTCAAAAGCCCAGTGGATCTTATACAAAAACATCTCAAGTATTATAATAGTCAAAATACAAATATGCAACCACTTGTAAAGCATTAAGCATTTCAACGATTCAATTGTTTGGGTTAACATTAAGACCAAAAGGGGTTCTCCCTTAGCATTCCAACTTAGGGTCGAAGGACTCAACGTAACACCTAGGCCTATTACACACTCCAAGACCCTATCTCAGATTGATGTCTCACTTGATCATCAAACCAAAGAGTGAAGTCTCACTTAGACTCACAATCCCATTTCAAACAGAAACCCGTCTGGGGCTAAGAATACCCATGATGATGCCAGACTACTGTCACAATATCTGCATCATTGTGCCAGTACGTGGTTAATTCTCTTTATCATCTTCGATTAATGACCACAAGCATATCCACATTTCAAATATCCAATATAAATAACCAATGGATATAAATAGACAAGTTATCATACTCCTAATGACATTAATCATACTATTCATCACATGGCATGCATGGCATAGATTCTAAATTTTATTGAACATTCGTACAAGATAAGGCATGTTATAAACTCACATAAAAGACAAACATGCATTCATAAAATCTCACACATTTTTGGCACTCCTCTAAACAATAATTAATGATAAATACACAATCATGTTCAATATTCTAACCAAAATAATACTATAGAGTTCAAGTAGCCACTTCACCTGATATTTTACTCCTTGCATTCTAATTGTTGCCTCAATAACTCAAAATCCTTAACCTTAAGAATTATAGAACATTTCTCAGTATTTACTATGTTTTTAATATTCTAGATTATAAATCTAATGACTTTTAGTATCGTGGTTAAAATTTTGTGCGCAAAAATTCTAATAAAGGAATTGTTTATCATGTTATTATAGTGCTCCCAGTGTCACCATGGTAATGGTTATTCTCACAATGAGCTATGTGCAGCACTATAGTAGTCACAAGGTATTCTAGGAATCACATTTCTGGCGCGTTTCCCGTGTCCCTTATAATTGAAACTTCAATAGACCAAGTTCACAATTTAAACCTAATTATTTCAGTGGTTTAAATTGTTTTATACCTCTCTATTACTTGTTCCACCTCCGATAGCCCTTTGAGATCATTTTCACGCCTTTTGTGCACTGTTATACTAGGAAGAAATAGTTATTAGTTTTGAACAAAATGGTGTGTTAGCCATGTAACATCCCAGCCCCCGGTCTGCACGCCTCTCGTCCCCCGCGCAGAGATGCATGCCCATCTAACAGGAGAAGTCACAAGGTGGTCATTTGCCGAAAGCCGGAGCACTACTAAATTTCATCTACACTCTGTTTCTATCTCTTTCTTCCTTTCAAGTAATATTAAAATCAATTTCAATAAACATGAAATTTTTTATGAAATAAAACTTCTATGTAAATAAATTGGATTAGTAAAATTACAAATGAGATGTATTAAGTTCAAATTTAAACAATTCCAAGGTCTCTGAAATAAATCCAAAACATTTAATCACATATAAAATGTTTAGTCCAATAGAAATGGCACATGCCTTTTTTCAAATTAAATTACAAAATATAATATGTAAAAAGACAATAACAACCTCCCCAGTGAGGTTTCACCAAAATAGTCAAAGTCGCCTAGAAATGAATAACTCGCACCGTGTCAACTATCACCTGAAATAGAAAAGTGGGGTGAACTCGAGAGCTTAGAGGATCATACAGCACATCACTACCATTATTCAAACTAAAATACAAAACATGCAAACACTTTCATTACATCAAGGCGTTTCAAACACTTTATTGTTTTTCATCACAATTAAGACTGAAAGGTTTGTGGCCTCGTTATCCCCGTCATGGTTTAGGAGTGAATCCGGAGATAATACCCGACGGCCAATTACCTTTCGAGATCCTAACAGGGGTGTGAGGTCTAAAGTAACACCCAACCCCACAGCCAGTCTAGCTGAGGACACCTGCAATGACATCCAAAGGTCGATTATTGCCCTAGTACGTGATTTTAGTCTTAATTTAATCTTAATTTAATCTTCTTTAGTTTCACATTTCAACACACCTCATTCCACAATTGATACATCAAGATATGAAAATTAAACATGCAAATCATCCATGTAAGTCAAAGCAAGAAATCCTTCCTATTATTTAGGCATGCGATCACAATAAGAAATTTAAACATCCATCATGTTATTTTAGCATTCAAATAATCAACCCCATCAATGTTCATTCAAGCAATTTTAGTATGCTTCTATGCATCTAATTTAAACGCACATCATATTCTATATTTAAAGTATGAATAATAATAATAGAAAATAAGGTAATCACACCCACATTTAATTTTTCTCGGGTCTCTTACGCTTCCACGTCGCCGTTCGCCACTCTTTGATTTTTAATCTAGAAAATAAAAATTATTCTGCTGAGTCCATATCCCCTACAACTCATTCAAATTGAACTTCAAAATAGTTTCTCCTACTTTGATATTTTTATTTTATTTTATTTGTAAAATATTCGCCAAGTTCATATATATATTTGAAACATATTCGACGTGCCCAACCATATTTTATTTCACTTCTAATGCATCCGAGAAATAAATTTTCTACAAAAATAATTTGTCATAGTATTATTAAAAATAAATCTTTAAGTTTTGAACATTAAAAAATGTAAAGGTTTTGCATTCTTGAGCCTCAAAGGCGAAGAGTTCAATGTGAAGGTCTCACAATCCCTCGTATGATTTACACTTTAAAGGAAATTGGGAAATAAATTTTCAAGAAAACTTGATTCAAAAGGGTTTTCGCGACTTATTTTTTACCCTCGTGCGAGCAACAAGCTTATAGATCTGAACTTCACCGATCTAGGGCATCATCTTCACAGATTTGGGTTTGAAATGGCAAGTCCTTGTTGCTTTTCGTTCTCTTCGTTTGCACAAACACGCAGCAGCAACCAATTCTTCTTCTTTGCGCTGACGATGCAGCAATGAGCTGCCTTTCTTCATTGCGTAGGGACGCACCAGTAGCAAGGCTGCTGGTTTTGCTCTCCTTCTTCGTGCTGCAAGAACGCACCAGTAGCAACTCTTTTTTGTCTTCACGCAAAAATGCACCAGCACGCTAGTGTTTCTTCTTCTACCTCGCGCGGACGCATTAGCAGCAGCTCTTCTTCGTCTTCGCGCAAGAACACACTAGCACATTGGTTTTTCTTTTTCTTCCTCGCGCAGATGCACCAGTAGCAGATCGTGTTCTTTGTTTCGCGCAAAAGATGCACAGCAGCAAGTTGTTGCATTCTTCTTATCTTCACACACTGGTCACTTTCTTCCTTCTTCGTTGCGCAAGGAACACACCAGATCTGTGTTCGAATCACAGGTAATTCGTTCTTCCTTGCACGGACAGTGCTGGTCATGAATTCGTTTCTTTGTTCTTCACACACCAGTAGCTGCAAATCTTCCTTTCAATCTTTGTCGCACGGGCAGCTCCAGCAACAAGCTGGTTTCAATCTGTTCTTCGTGCAAGAACAGACAAAGCACGCAGGTTGTTTTCGTTCTTCGCACAAACAGCAGCCGGTCGTGGTTTCGTTCCTCTGTTTGCCCAAATCGGAGCAAACACCGATCTTCTTCTTCGAGCAAGACGTAGTAGTCAGCGTCTTCCTTTTTTTCTTCTGCGTTCGCCGGTTGTGAAGAATGAACACAACTGCTTCTTCTTCCTGTATTTGCCCAAATTGCAAATCTGCGATCTTGCACACCATCAACTACAGATCTTCATTTCGATCTTCTTTTCTTTTGCGCAGATCGCACAAATCCCAGTAACACGCAACTGTTCTTCTTCGATCCGTTCTTCACGCCCAGATCGCAGATCTATGGGTTTTCCCCTTCTTTGTGGTTTTTTTTTTTTTTTTTGTTATTTGTTATTTCCTTTTATTTCCTTGCGTTTGATCAAGGAAAATAAAAGTTTATATATATATATATATATATTATTTTTTATTTATTTATTATTTATTTTATTTATTTATTTATTTAAACTAGTGTTATATGATTTTAGGGTATAAAAAAATTTTATTTATTTATTTTTTACTATTATTATTTTTTCTCTTATTAATTCAATTAATTATTTCATATATTAAATCTGTAAGACAACGTGTATGCATTATAAAATTTTGAGGTATTACAACTTACTCTCTTTAAAAAAATTTGATCCTTGAAATTTAAAAGTATAAATACTTGTATGGTACTATCCTGTCAAGTGTTCCTAGAGAAGAGATTTGGGTACTTCGTCAGCATCTCTCTTCCTAACCCCCAGGTCGCCTCTTTCAAGTCATGATGCCTCCACAACACCCCCCCAGGTCGCCTCTTTCAAGTCATGATGCCTCCACAACACCTTGCGTCGTGAGATGGATTTGGCTCGTTCTTTCATAGCATCAACACATGGAATACATTATGAATCAAGGACATACGATTCAACAAGTTCTACTCATAGGCACACTCACCAACCCGCTTGAATATCTTAAATGGACTGATAAATCTCAGTGTTAATTTTCCCTTGATCCAAACCGTGTAATCCCTTTTTATGGACTAATCTTTAGGAAAACTCAGTCAACTGGTTGAAATTTTAAAAGTCTTCTTCTTTTATATGCATAGCTTTTCTGCCTACTCTGAGCTTTTACTAGCCTTTTTTGAATCTTCTTTATTTCTTATTCATTTCTTCTACCAATTCTGGTCCTGTGAGAACTTGATCCTCAAAGTCTGCCCAATAAGACGGTGATCTGTAGGGTCTGCCATAGAATGCTTCATATGGAGTCATTTGTATGCTCGCCAAGTAACTATTATTATAGGTGAACTCTGTCAAATATAGGTACTTGCTCCAGTTGCCCTTGAAATTAAGGATATAAGCTCTTAGCATATCTTCTAATATTTGAATGACCCTCTCAAATTGCCCATCGATCTGAAGATGGAATGCAGTGCTCATGGTAAGTTTACTTCCTAGCTCTTTCTGTAAGCTTTGCCAAAATTGGGACGTGAACCTGGCATCTTTGTTTGACACAATAGTCTTGGACACATTGTGACACGATGATCTTCAATCAGACCTCCCATCATGTATTATGGGCCATCACCCGTTGAGAATCGCAATGCTACTAAAAATTTCTTTCTGTCAAAATCTTTTTCTTCAAATTCAAATTCACGATAGTATTCTCAAGGAAATATATGAAAACATACTTTTCATAAAACAAAATCAAAATAACTTTTTAAAGTATTCGTATCTCTGCTGTAGTTCCACCCCCTTGGACAATAGAAGATTTATGGGGTGTAGATTGTGGACACTGAAAAACTCTATGCCCTGGCATCCCACACCTATAGCAAACAAATGGTGGTATACCTGACCTAAAAGCAGAAGATGCAACCTGAAACCCTGTACCTCCTACCGCCATATAAGGTCTGTTCTTCGTCTGCTGTTGTGGCCTCCTTGGTTGTGATACACCTCTCCCAGCCATATATGATGCTAGTGGTGGTGTAGGCCTTGTTACAACTAGAGCAGTAGAGGCTTCCATTTTGCTACCTTGACCACTATATTTGGGTTTCTTATTGGGTATAGGCCTTCTCTTCTGATAATATGGCATCCTTACCATAGCTGGATTCATTTGGCCTACTGGTGCACTCTGTGTGGTAGATGATGTCACTGTCATCCCTGTAGCAACAGCTCTCCTCATCCTAGCATTAGCTTGGGCAGTCTCGAAATCCCCAGCCTGTCTAGTTGCTTGCTCAAAAGTCTATACCCCTGCTAACGCTAGCCCCTCACGGATGCGATCACAATACTCGTCTCTAATCCGTTGCATCCAGAGCTCATTTGTAACTACCATCTCAGGAGCAAATAAAGCTAATCGATTGAACTCTTGCTCATACTCCCTTACTGTCATATTTCCCTAAGTAAGATGCATGAATTCATTTCTTTTTCTTATCCTTCTCACACCTAGGATAGAATTTTTTATAAAATAATTCTTTGAACTTAGTCCATGACTTAACTTCCACACTTCCAGTGGCCATCCATCTCCACCAATCATCTGTTTTATCAACCAATTTGAATCTAGCCAGTTTCACATTTTCTACATCTGAAGCCTGCATATCCTCAAAGATGGTTTCCATCCTTTTTATCTACCTTTCTGTAGTTTCAAGATCAAGTCCACCTAGAAACTCAATAGGACCCCTATGCTTGAAGGCCTTCATTACTTTCTCATACCTATCTTTCTCAACATTAGGATCCACCAGTGCTGCCACCTCAGCCTGGACTGGAAGAGGATCAGGAACTAGTTAAGTTCTACCTCTCACAGCACTAGCACTACTCTGCTCCCCTTCCACTGGCACATTATGTGGAACTGGTCTGTTACCCTGCATCTGTGCCAATAAAGTAGCTAGTAGTGTTTGTTGTTGTTGTTGTGAGGCAAGTATAGCTTCCAATGTCTGATTAAACTTTTCATTTTGATCTATGGCTGATTTTGCTTGTATTCCCCTTCAACACTGAAATTTACAAGCGAATAAAACTTCATCAAGATCAAATCCATGGTACTTGTCAACCTAAATTAACTATCAATATAAATACTCATATAAGCAAACATAACATCATATAAGACTTTTATCTTTTGAAACTTATAAAATTTTAGGCTCTGATACCAATATTGTCGCAACCCACCTCGTAAAGGTGACATTACAACCGACACATAATACCATATATGCTACACTTACGTATAGAATACAATATCAGCCTTTCTAACCTCATTATTCCACAATCTCCTTAAAAAAAATCAACAGAGTCTCCCCTAAAATTTGGACTTATCCCAAATGGAATTTTTACCTGGTAAACAACATTTTGATCCACAAATCTACACAGTATATTTCATACACCATTCCCAAGTCACAACTATTTTTCACTTTCATCTTAGTGAAAGTAAAACTGATATCTCTCTAGTTGATATTACATATACAATGATAATTATAAGTATACAAAAGTAAACATCATAAAACAGATAAGCCCACGCACATAGTAAAACTGGAAGAGCTGTCTACTCTTCTTGCGCTGGCCTTTTTCCTTTTCTATCAGTTCCTGAAATGTTAACAAAATTAAGTGAGCTAGTCTAGTGAATATTTTTTATCTAAGGCATTTAGATGCATTTAAATAAACATGCAAATTCTCATATCAAATAAAACATTCAAATTCAGCATACTCATTTACACAATACATAAATGCATTTAACATAGTACTCATGCTAATTTAAAACAATCATGCACCTCCTTATCCTTTCATTTAAAACAATTATACATCTCCTTATCCTTCAAGATCTAGAGTCAGTTTCACTTCTTGTTTGGCCTCAACAAAAGTAGACAACAACTCTGATTTTCCTCATTTCTGACTCATTTCGAGGATTATCACATAGGAAAAGGCTGATACTTCTCATGGATCAGTCTCATAGGATTATCACATAAAGAAGTATTATTCTCTATGGCTCAGTCCATGGAAACGATATCATATTTTAGATCTGCTCTTACAAATCCAAAACACGTTGCCATGTAAATAAAATTTCATGAAAGCCAAATCAAATGCAACATATGTTCATATCAGTAACATGCTTACATTCAAAACATTTTTTATCTACAATGTCATATAAATAACAAAGATAAAGAAATACTCACAGAATACCAATACTAATTCCCGATGGCACGTAATTCACTGTCTAATAAATAACCAGCTTTTCCAACCTTTACTGTAAAATTCAATAATATATAATCCATCATTTCATATCATATCAGGTGCATTCATTCATGTTTAAGAAAAATCAGAAGTTTTAAACATAAAGTAATATTCTCCGAAATACCCAAAAATAAATATTACTCACCAAAATTATTGTCAATCAATTTCCAGTATCCACTTCAACCTCTATACTCAATTCACCAAAGTTATCCTATCAAAATAATTTCAAAAGCACCAATCAAATTCAAATTGATTTCTATAATCAATTTCTAACGTATTTATTTTTCATTTTTAATCATACGCGCACATCAGGCCTTACGTATTGATGCGCATTGACTTGAATAATCTCAATAATCATAAAAACCAATTTTCTGCACATATAAAATATTTTTACGGCAGAAAATAACTTAAATAGGCTTTTAAATCATATTTTTCGTAATTTTTTTATTTTTTTTTAAAAACACATTGCTCAATCGTTCACCAAAATTTCAATTGATATCCAAAATTCATAATTTTAGTGTCAATAGGTACGTATTTTCGTTATCTACATTTCTATAGCTTCAAGTCAAGCTTTCATTGGGGTCAACACTATCAAAAGCCTATCAAGAGGTTATAAAACTTTGGGTATTTATTTTGACACCTACAGGATAAACGAACAAAATCTAATCATATATCTGGGATCTACTTATCATCAATAGTGTTTTGGTTTTTTTTTTTTTGAGTTTTACTCACTGTAAGAAAATACACAATTTTAGGGTATAGCTATAAAACACTGTCTACAGCAAAAATTACACCCCTAGGATTGTAGTACAAAGCTTAATTAGCGTTTTTGTAACTAGCATTTGAAGAAAGAACTTACCTGCACGTCGAATTCGGAGAAAAACTCAGACGCTTCCTTTTCTTTTGTGCGTTTGGAGTACCACCATTTTCGTTTGGAAATGCCAAATGAAAGGAGAAGCAAATGAAAGCAGAAAGAAGAACTGCCCCACTTGCACAAATAGCCATTAAGTTCATCACGTGCCCCTTCATCATCTACATACCTATATAATATATATTATGTTACACTTAGCATACACCAATGTCCAACACCTTTTAACCACCTTAAATTTTATTTTATTTTTTGTTTTTTTTAATCCCAAACCAACCCACCACCTATATATATATATTTATATGGATATAAATAAATATGCTACTAACCCATTCCCACCATATATTTAATTTAATTACTCCCTACACATTTATTTAATTTAATTCATTTATATACGTAATGTATATTTTTAATATATGTGTAATACACACGTACTTCGTACCAATACGTATATTTATACATATTTACCATCATTTAAATTAATTTACGTGTCTAATTAAAATAGGGAGTGTTACAT
Organism: Tinospora cordifolia; assembly: GCA_030144865.1. Lineage (NCBI taxonomy): Eukaryota > Viridiplantae > Streptophyta > Magnoliopsida > Ranunculales > Menispermaceae > Tinospora > Tinospora cordifolia. Next base: position 47,233 of record JAJIYU010000355.1, read on the forward strand.
GAATCTCAAGTATAAAAGAAGATTTAGATTTGCCTATGCATGAATCTCAAGTTTAAGGATCATAAAACTCATAAAGCTTGTGCAATTCAACCACAATCAAGTAACCCCTAAGTCTACGGAAGCACCTCCTAGCTTATCATTTTTCTTGTAACTTAAAAGAAAATGGTGGTACTCCATTTTTGCATCCTATTGGTATTAAAAAGGCATCTCCTGCTTCGACTGATAAATCCAAAAGAAATTGTTATATCCTCTATTCAAAGAGAAGAAATAACTCTGGATGTAAGCTGATTTAGAAGGATCTAACTCTTAAAAACTTGATAACAAAAGAAATCTTAGATTATTAACCTGGTTCATCTATCTATAAAATGGGATGGATAATTTATTTGTATCAAACTATCATTATTTCACTAGTGCATAAGAGTAAGCATCAAAATCAAACTAATAGAAATTGTCGAGAAAAAAGAAATGTTAATAAGAATGGTTTTGATGAATCCATTTCGAAGCTATGTCAGCTATAACCAATATCATTAAAAAAATAGTAAAGAACTAATAAAAATGTTAAAAATGCTACTTCAAATAAGAATCAAGATATGAACATTTTTGTTTTCTATGAGCAAAATGAGACAAAAAAAAAATTTGGAGTTGAAAGAAATAAAAGAAGAAAACAAAATTTTATTAAAAGACTTGAATGTCATTTATAATCCGATTATACGTGAGTATTTTGGCATTGAACAGACAAAAATGTTATAAAAAAAAAGTTGGATAACAGGGGCCTTCCACTCAATCTAAAGATTATGCTTCCTATTTTAATAATATTGGAGGATCAAGAACAAATTAACCAAATTATTACAATTGTATGTCGTATATTGTTTTAGCTACCTATTTCAAGTAATGGAAAAATAATAATATAAAGTAATAAATAAAAAAATAACTAAAAAGAATTTAAATAATTAAAAAAATTAATTTAAGTTAATAATAAAAATAATAAAAATATAATATTAATTTAAATTAAGTAAATATAATTAAAATTTCTTTTATTTTAATTATATTTATAAATAAAATGATAATTACAAAAAGAAAAAAAGTAGAAAAAGAAAAAAATAAGTAAAAAATAAGCACCAAGATGGCATTGGTTTTGGCACAGATTTGGAGACCAAACCTATGTCAAACTATTTCAACTAGCACCAAAATGGCCCCGGTGTGATATGGCCTAAGAATGACATAAAGGCTCAAAAATAGTTTTATTATTTTTAATTTTTCAACCTAAAATCACCTAAAATATAGGTAAAACTATGCAAAACAACAACTTCATCATGTATCAATATTTTTTAGGACTTAGAAAATCCCATTATTATTTATTTTATGATATATGGAACATGATACAATTTGTAATAAATAGGAAAATTAAATTCATAAAAGGGAATGAAATGAAATAAAATATTACTAAGAGCATATATATATAAACATAAACAAATTAAAATAAATGTCACATCTTCTACATGTGTTCATCATCAATAAGATGATTTATTTTATCTTTCGGGTATTCAAAAAAATCTATAATATTCAGATTTGTGATATTATCATAGTCATAGTCAAGGGCTTGATTAGCAAAATTTTTTCACAACATTTTGTATATTTTTTTTTAAAGATTTTTTATAAAGATCAACAAAGTATTTCGGCATATAACAAGTATACGACCAGTGCATTTTCATTTCACGTCGGTGGCATGCGTTTTTAATTTTATTACCTCATGGCTTCTTATTGTTATACCACTTCTAGTGGTAATTATTTTCTTTTATCAATTGATGAATTATTTTTACCACCACGATTAGGAAGATTATTTTGCCAACAACCATGTTTTTGGCTACTACTTTGCTTTTGCTACTTTCACAAGTATTATATGTAGCTACATTCACTATTGGAAATGGAGAAGAGCCACAAAGTCAGGCTTCATGATTTCTTATTACTAATTCATTATTTTGCTCGACAGCAAAAAAACAAGAAATTAATTCAAATTATGTTTAAAGTCTTTCTTTGATACTCCTGTTGCAAGAGTACATTCGAGGCATGAAATGTGAAAATTATTTTTTTGACATATCATGATCAGTAATATTTTTTTACATAATTTTAATTGAGAAGTGATTTTGAACATGGTAAAGTTATATTCAGTTTATGGATTTAAAGTGCTGGAAACATAAATAGTTTCAGTTATATCAAGCTTTTAGTAGAACAATCATCCTTAAGCGATCATATCTTTTTTATAGACTCTTCCATAAGGTAAGATAATTTTTTTACTATAAGATATACATTTTTTAGATCATTATAGAGATGGTAGCAAAGAAATATCATCGCTTTGACACATTCTTGAAATGATGCACTATTTTGATCTTTAATGGTTTTTTTAAAACCATTAGCATCAAAATGTATCTCAACATCCAGAACCTATGATAAATAATTATTGCCTAAGATATCAAGAGCAACAAACTCAAATTTAGCAAAATTAGATATTAAAATAAGAAACGTATTACTTACTTGAAAATATTATGTAGCAAGAAAATTGATAGAAACTTGGCATGTGAGAAATTGTAACAATAAGAAAATAATATAAATCCAATAAGGAGAAAGCAACAGAGCCTCGTGCTGATAACATGTTGTGAAAATAAAATAACCTAGCTACAAAAATATAAATAGAGAATTGATATAAAATCAAAAGAGAAAAGTATACATGAGAGGAAGAGAAAGTTTTATTTATTAATAAAGTTTTAGATAATTTCAAAGTTTTACCTATTAATAGAACTTTCAGATAATTTCAACGGTACATAAATGAGTAATGAGGACCCTATTTGTAGAAGTTTCTTTCTTAATCATGAAATAATCTTTAACGGTTGAGATTGATTTCTTCTTTAATAAAAAAAATTGAGGGATCTAGTTGATTTATTCATTACCAAGAAAGATTAACAACTGTAGTTAATTTCTTTATTGTTAAGAAAAATCAATAGCTTTGATAGATTTCTTTCTCGTTAGATAATTAATTATATGAGCATTACGTTATTAGTTGAATCAATATTGCATAATCAAGTTTATAAGATAGATATCTACATTGTTTAATTATATTTATAAGAAAGATAAGGTTATGAAATTTATCACTATTTCTTATCCATACTTCAATCATTCTACGTCCTTACTAAATCAACAAGAAAGAAAAGATAAAATCAGAGAAATATATATATATATAATTTGTTGAAGGGTAAACAGGTAAAAGTTGGGCTAGTGCAAAGTAGAAACTTTCTTATCAACAATAGTAAAAATATAATATAATATGGCATATATCCTCAAAGGATGACCATAAAAAATTCCTTGAGAGTTGAGATATATAGTGATTGTGCGTTACGAAATCTTAGTTTTTGAATTTTTTTTTTCTTCTTAATAAGATGTTGGAGGATATATTTTTTACTAAACAGTATTTTAAAACGAGCTCTAATTTAAGTAAAATTAAAATAAGTATTTTAATTGTATGTTCATATGAGGATAGACACGGTATCTCATCGCACGTCAAAATAGTAACGAACTTTAGATTGAGATCGCTCCAATAGTTAATAAAATAAGTAAAAGCACATTCCTCCCTTAAATGTAAAATAGTAAGAGCGAGACAATGTTAGTTAGTACACACAATCTCTATTTGGACCTTTCCGTAATGTTTGCTTTTTTAATTAAAGCCCCATAAAAATATTTTAAATTTATTGAGAGTCTCAGTGACAACATCCTTTGACCATGTGTAGGACACAATAATAATAATGATAATAATAATAATAATAATAATAATAATCTAAAAATAAGATTTTCAAAAATTAATTGTTTATTAAAATCTTATGTTAAAATTTTTTGAATTTGGCTACAAAATACAATTCATGTGTGATCACTTTTTTGAATACTAAAATAAAATAATAATCAAAAGTTAACGATCTGAAGATATAATAGGAAATTACACAAATGCATTTACATTACCAATATTTTACGATGGAAGTGGCAATTTGGCTAATTTCCCAACTTCACCCCAAAGGAAATGATATTGAGGATGCCAAATGGTTGGCTTGGTCCATTTTTGTACATAACAATCAATCAATCTCACTCACTGTGTCATTTTCTCCACTACAATCGAAATTCCCTTCCACAGCCATTCGTCACCGTTTAACTCCCAATAAATACTGCTTTCGAGTTGAAATGTTTGTAAGAAAGGAAAGTTGGTGGTAGCCCCAAGTCAGGTCGTGCAATGGAATTTTATAAAGCGGAAGCTGTCCCATTGGAGAAGATGACTCTTCCTCAATTATCACAATAAGGAGCCACTAGCTGGATACGTTACAACATTATAAATTATTAAATTAATTGTTGTAATTGTTTAAGTATTATAAATTTATAACTATTAAATAAATACTGTCACTTGAACTTCATTTTACACATTAAATATGTTATAATATATGATTTAAAGTGCATCTAATACTATTACAATTAATTGTACATTTTTAAATACATAACACCCGTCCGTTTAATAATTGTAAATATTAATAAATTATTATCATTAACTATTACTATTAATACTTGATTATTGTGTAAAGGGCTAAATATATATTAACTTGCATCAAAATGTCTACCGGGCCTCTTTCAAAGTCATATGCTATAAAACATCTAAATTGTCTGGTACATCCTTTGCCAAATTTTGTTCCATTATAAAAATATATTATGCTTATTATATAATTAAAAACCTACTTTCCGCAATAACAGCTGTTCCCAACGCCTTAAGCTAAACTACATTAAAAAAAAAAAAAAAAATTATTTCATCTTTACTTTATCTTATCATAATGAGAAAAAATTCCGATGTCCAATATGGGAGAACTATTTTCAATCCATTGCAATGGTTTTACTTTTTTTTTTTTTTAATTTCAACCGTTTGATTTTTTTTTCAAGATATTTAATTTTATATTATTTTATTTTATCATATCCTATTTCAATACAGTGATATAACACGAATGATGTCTTATTCTCTGTATCAATTGTACCCTACGTAGCTTATATGAGATTGAACTATGAATTAAATTTGAGATTTAATAATATTTGACTTCAATGTCCACAGTACCTAACTTGTGCAAATATGTATACCTAGTGTTATGACATCTACCCTCATATGCTTACAGTATTGGTATGAGATGCTAAAACTAGACACAAAATAAAATAAAATAATTTTTCCTTATTATTTGCATTCATCAATATTATGATGATATGCGCAAATTAGAAGTAAAATAAATTTTAAAAAAATGCTAAATTAATTATCATAAAATAATTTTATATGATTATATTGCTCATAACTATTAGCTAAATGAGTGATGTCTACATTTCAAAATGTATATTAATTCCTTTAACCCTTAAAGGTACAAATTTACCTTAAAATAATTCGGTGAATCACAATTGTTATCAAAACCTATTTCTGGATGTAGTACTTCCCTTAAAGTCCAAAGATTGGAGCAAATTAGTGACATTTTTGAAATTGTGCACTATGGTTAACTATTGGCATTACACATCTTTTACTCATTCTAATTTACATCGTCTATTTGAATATAACCTATTCTTTTCCACCAATTTCCATGCCTGCTAAAGGCGTTGAGCTTTACTTGAATCTTAGAAGGTCAACTGAAGAACCTTTTTTTATTATGCATTGTTTTCATTTTTTGAGTTGGTTTTATGTTATAGTCTCATTGATAAAGTGGTTTATTGTTATTTTTCGTAGAGGGATTCATAGAACCATCTTCAAAGAAGCTTCTTCCTTATTTGCATCCTCTAAGGCAACATGTATTTATTACTGGAATAAACAGATGATAGATGAAGATTTTTAGAAAATATATTAGAGTTTGTAACAACCTAAGCCTACAACGTATCGATATTGTCCCCATCTTATCCACCATTGACTGGGTGTAGGGTTTGTTCTTGGCAAGATTTGAAACTGAGTCTCCCAAAAACACACAGCATAATGAGACACCATCAAATGCACATTTAGCCTAAGAATCCCCCTAGAGTCGGATCGATATGGTATATTACAATCCAACCCCCTTGGGAGCAATCTCATCCTCGAGATTCACACCTCCGATACACATAGAATGACTTTAATACTATTTGTAACAAACCCGGCCCATAATGTACTAATATTATCCCCACCTTAGCTACCATTGACTGGTTATAGTGTTTTATTCTTGACAAAACTCGAACCTAAGTCTCCCAAAAGTGTTTGGCAAAATGAAACACCATCGAATGTAAATTTAGCCCAAGAATCTCCCTGAAGTCGGACCGATGTGTGATATTACAAAAAAATGTCCGAAAATTCACAAAAAAATCATTATCTCTAACCCTAAACCCTTAACCGCCCCAACCAAGTAAAAAAAGGAATATTTTTATAATAGAAAAGTAAAATATTATGGAACTAACCCTCGGAGACTCTATATAAATCCTCATTTTTTCCTCATTTCATTCATCCTAGCAAGAACAAGAATAATACTCCTTCTTGCTTTCTCTATGCCTCATTCTTCGTATCTTTGGTCCCTTTTCTCTTAAAGTTGTTTTAAATAGCTTACGAAGTAGTAGCAATGAATTGCCACATAGATCTTTTTAAGGAATTTAGGAAGCAATCTCGATGTAAAATGACTCTCATATTTTAATTTATTATTTTGATTCAAATAATGTCTACTTGTGTGGTTAGCTTATTTTCTTTTAAATGTCTTTTACTTCATTTATTTAAATTATTCTATTGTTCGTGACCGAGAGAGTATGCTCTATAGTAGCGTCTTGTACGATCTTCTACATCAAAAACTGAAAGTCATCTTTCTTGTTTTGAGAGAGTATGTTTTGTAATTGCATCTTATACGATCTTCTACATGAGAAATCAAAAAACATTTTTCTTGTTTTATTTTAAATGTTGATATGTGGTGTAATGTTATACCATTGGAATGTTTAATTTTTTATAGTCATTTGTTATGCTCTTACAATTAATAAAAGATTAAATAGAGATTTTAACCACGTATCGGCACGGGGTTGAATTTGCACCATGAGCATTCGGGGGTTGTAAGGAAATAAAGGGTTCAAATTTGATCTTATCTCACTCCAATGGGTCTGAGCTCAATATAGCAGCTCTTTCCTTGGGGATGGAATGCTGGGGGATATCTTTCCGGTCTTTAATGACAACAAAAAGTAATAAATTGGTTGAATCATTTAATTCTTTGTAAGTAGTTGCTATGCATGTTTTATTTTGTTAAAATAATGAACTAAATATTTGGGATGATTCACTGGGCTTTAGAGCTCATCCCTTATTTTAATATTTCAGCAAATTAATTATAAAGGCGGCATGAGGGTCATGTAATCTTTTTCATATCTCATGGATATGGAAAAGAAAATGAAATAAGAATAATGTAACACGGGCCTACCTCCCGTGCGACCCAAAAATATCAAAGAAAGATACCGTTAGATGACGTGGGCCCGAGAAACGGGAGGTGGGGTGTTACAAAGGCAGTATCAGAGCCTAGGTTATAGGTGCTTTGGGCGAGAATTCGAAAGAATTGACTGGTCAAATAAAACCATTAATCTGAATTAATTTAGAAAATCGTACCTCCTATTTTGAAAATTAAAATTGTTTTGAAAAATTATTTTTTCAAAAAACGGGTATATGTTTTTAACTGTTTTTTTTTTGTGATACGAAGATTATGAGTTCAGGTGATAGTGGGTAAGCCTTGTCCAAAATAAAGCTAAACATTAAAAGGGAGATAGGTTATCATGTTCTAAAAGCACAATTGGTAAGTAGACTTCAGTCTTGCTATTCGATTTGGAAGTTGTCCCACCAGCTCATACGAATAGTTAGAGTTGAAGAACGAAAGAAAACTAAAAGGTGGTAATACGGGCAAGGAACTTACTATAGTTCAAAGGAGATGCCAAATGTGGTATCGCGAGTAGATGAAGGGTAACAATTCAATAAAAGAACTTCTCAACAAGGACTTGAACACTAGGTCTAGGAAAGTGACCTTAGGCAGAAACTTGGGTGGCACAGTGAATCATAAATAAAACATTAGAATATAGGCTAGAGAGTTGTAACATCCCACATCGATTGGACTCTAGGGGGATTGATGGGCTAAATGTGCATTCAAGGGTATTTCATTGTGCTAAGCTCTTTTGGGAGACTCAAGTTCAAGTCTTTCCAAGAGTAACACCCTCTACCCAGTCAATGGTGGCTAAGATGGGGACAATATCGGTATGTTGTGGGCTTAGGTTGTTACAAATGGTATCAGAGCCGTTCTGCGTGTACCGGAGATGTGAAAATCGAGGACGAGATTGCTCCCAAGGGGGGTGGATTTGTGATCACCCTAGGTCTTATAATGTATACACGTCAACATGAATTTAAAAAAAAAATTTAAAATAAATATAAAAATGAGTGGAAACTTATTTTTAATTATCATTATATGATATTTAATCAAGATAAAATTTATTAGAACATACGGATAGCTAGAAACGTGCGTGAAAAAGTGTAAAAAACAGGGTACCTTGCTGTCGACCGCGGTCCACAGATGATGACCGCGGTCTGTGATGAGAAACCCAGAAATGTGCATAACACACTGTGGACCGCGGTCCTCACAGGCTGACCGCAGTCATCAGTGGAGAAAATGCCCAGAAATGTGCAAACACTGTGGACCGCGGTCATTGAGGGCCGACCGCAGTCATTGAGGGCCGATCGCGGTCAACAGTGGAAAAACTGCAGAAACGAGAACTAGGTCACATTGGTGATCGCGGTCCGTGAAGTGCCGACCGCGGTCCATAAAGGAATGACCGCGGTCCATAAAGTGAAGACCGCGGTCCATGAAGAAAAACACTGTCCAATGACCGAGGTCCAAAAAGTGTGACCGCGGTCCGTGTGCGGGCTATATATTTGTTTCAGGCGCAGATTTGCTCATTTTGCACTGAAATTGCTTGGGCTTCGGAGGAGGCGACTGGAGAGCGACTTTAGGGTGAGTTCTCTGATTTTCTTTGGGTTTTCTTTAAGTTTTGAGCTCATCTAAGAGTATTTGTTAATAGTTTGTGAATCAAAGTGATTAAGATCCGTTTTTGAACTTGCTATTGTGGGTTTAG